>LKNJ01003761.1:45770-84127 GCA_002120245.1 Maccullochella peelii | reverse complement strand
TAAAGCACCTGTAGGTGTAATGTGTAGGTGGCCCAATACTTTTGTCCATATAGTGTATTTTGCTGTAGCCCTCCCCTCTTGTTGTTTACTACCGTAAACAGTGCACTTTGTTTGTGATCTTGTTTGTTTGGGGTCTGCTCTTACACAGCTTTAACCTCTTACTGCCACATTGTCTCCCAACACACATACACAATGCATAAAAGAAGACTATGTGAAGTCAGAGAGAGGAATTATGGAATGATATACATAAACATGCTGGCTATTGTATTTGCAGTTTAATGTAATCTAAATCAATGCTTCCTCACACTGCAGTGTAACTGAAATCAATGTATTCTTATTAAGGATTAAAGAGTTCACATGCTCTCTGTGCAGTGTGTGTGACAAAACCCTTGAACGTAATGTAGAATGCGAGGTAACATCCCGTCGATATGCATTTATGTGTTGTTCGATTTCATTGGATATAATTTACTACATTATTAGAATAATGAAATATTTATAACACCTTGACTGACTCAGGGGGCTTCCAGAAGTTTAGTGGACCACTTTGCCATTATTTGAAACAAAATTACTTTTTCATTGCAGTCATGTATCTCTTTTTTTTTTTATAGATGCTTTCATTTTTTATACCCCAGAGGATTTGGTTAGTAAAAGCTGTTTTCCCGGGGCTTTTTCCATTTATTTTCACCCAATAACAGGTCATGTGATGCACCTGATTTGTATTTCCATATGACAAAAACAAGAGTCCTCCTTCAGCTATTCTATGTCCACACGTGCCACAAATGAAACATGTTTCCATGTCCTGAATAATTCCTATTCAACAAAATTCATTTTATATGCAACACCGCAGGTTTATTGACTATGTCCTGCTCTGTGTCTGCCATTATTACATTACTGCCTTTGTCTGCACATGCATGTAGAAGAGAATTTACTGATCAAGCATGAAACAGATTATCCCAAAGTAGAGCACACATGTCACATACAAACATCTAATTCTATGTATGTATATGTGTAAAACGAATGCGTAAGTATTTGTCATAGTTCAAGTGATGCTTCCATTATTTTCTTTATCCTAATAAGACAAAGCCGTAGCGGCTTTGTGGCGTGCATAAGAGGGGAAATTTCAATGTGCAGTTCGTGTTTTAAAAATTCCCCCAATCCATCATGAATGACCTTTAGCTTGTTTGAAAGTGTCTCTTCAGCCAAGATAAATATCTTGCCTAAACTGTTGCACTCCCACTCCTATTAAAGATGTTGTAACTTGAATTCCTATAAGATAATGATTCCGAAATTTTAACTCAAATTGTCAGGAGCCCTAACTGTTCCAATGTTAAATTAGTTTATTCTTTTCAGATGTGGGCTTTCCACAATTGAATCAAAATGAAAAGTTCCATGGCGTTTTACTGCAGCAGCTTAAGCTAACCCATAAAGACTGACAGGAATCAAACTTTTTGTTTTCAGACATTTACATCTAAGTTCACCTACAGCCAGTTCTATCATAGCAGAAAGGTTGGGAGAACTAATTCATGTTATTTCAAGTTTTGCCTTTAACTTTGTTTTAACTTTAACATATAATGTGATAAGAAACTACTTTTGCATTCAACTTGGTTCTCTCTGGGTGTATCAAACATCTCCGCTGACAGTGATGGATTGTGTTTGTTTCAGGATCTCACTTCCAGATTTACAAAGATAGCATCTCCTGTGTTTGTTTACAGCACTCTGCCTTGAAAACTTATGAAGGTCCATCAGCCTGCCCACTTCCTTAGAACCCAGTGGATTTGATTAAATTAAACCAACCTACTTGAGGATTTTTCTAGGTTCTAACACTTGTACTTACATTATGGGTCTGAAAACTTGAAGTGTCAAGCTATGTCTAGAATTGGAAATGAGTGTGTAATTCCAGCTCAGCTCTACAAATTTGGCACATAAATGGTATTAGATTAATATAGTTAATAAGTTGCACCTTATACAATATTTCAAATACAGCCCATCCATCATTTCCATGTTACATGTACACTGAATTAACTTTTCTTCATATAATATAATCATATAATCTTCCAATGCCTTGAAGTCTGTAATCAGTTTTTATATGTGAGATATGTCATGTTTTTTTTATGAGTCTACATTCTCCCAGCTCTGTTGTGACTTTCCTAATTTGATTTTTTTTTTTTAAAGGTTTACCAACTTGACCGCTGCCCAGTTGTCATTGCATACTACAGACACATAAATAAAAAATGTGAAAATAACTTTCCAGGTAAAATAGAATGTCATGGCATTTTCCCATGGATACTAAGATGATTAAGAACAATGGTACAGTCTTGTGGAAAAAAGATTACATCTGCAGGAATACAGAGTCGTGTATTGTAAAAGCATTCTAACGGAGGCACAGAGGAATGCATCAGACTGTAAAAGATTCGATTATGCATCTACCTGCAGGCGCATGGATATGGGAAATGGATGCATGCACACACACGCATAAACACCCACAGAAGCACACATGCTCAAACAACCTGCACACACAAGCACTTGGACAGGAAATGTTTCCTCTCAAATTATCTCTGGTTAAATGCCTTTTACACACATACACACAGCCAGATGGGTTTTCAGGTCATCGCTGTGCCTGCAGCAGAGCAGAGGGAGTGATGTCATCTCAACCTGTTGAGATGTTGTCTCCCGGCATTCCTAAAAAACCTGTTGACTGACCTTTACCCTGAATGTCCTCTGAACAGTTAATATACAGGCAGGATGACTCTGCCTAGTCATTGTGTTGTGCCACGGATTTTATTCATAAGGAGTAAAACACAAGCCAGGGGAAAAAAAGATGAATCAACATTAAAATTCTTAAATGTCTTTCTCAGTTACTATAAAAAGTTATAAACCAGCCACGGTTATAATTTTGACAAATGGCAATATTATCATTATTTGTCAACATTGATCAGCTGTATCAACGCACTGCTTAACCAGTCATGGTAATGTGGTCCAATTATCTTTCTGCTATGCCGCAAACCATGAAAACATACCCAGACCTCCAAAGAAAAAAAAAAAAAATTTTCTCGTCATTTTTATTACGATTTTTATTGACGTCAGCCTTGACAAAGTAATAGGATAAGGAGCTGCAGTGTTTTACTGTAACTGCACTTTCTATTGTACTGGTTCACACGGATAGACCGCTAACTAGTTTGTCAAGGTTGGTTCAGAATTTCATAAGAAGCTAGTACATAAGAAATACCATAAGCTTAGGTGAAAAACACTTAAAGGATAAGTTCACAGGGAACTACCCAGACTTTTTTGTTCCCCATCACATACAATGAAATTGCTTTAAGAAGGAATCTCTTTGTGGCCAGTATGGACAGGAGGATCAATTACAGTGAACAATCATGCTTTCAATGTATATATGTGAATGTGAGTTGGGTTGTTTTTTTTAACTACTAATTGGATAATTGGCTTTAATTAGACAATTTCATAGTGGCTAATGCTCAGTAACTCTTCTCTTGTTTCATATTCATCACCGGATTGGTGCAGTTCCCTTGGGAGTTATCAATCAGCCAATCAATTAATCAGTAATTAAACAAATAAATGTGATAAGTCTACCATTTTTAACTTTTTCCAGAAAGCACCATATAGTTAATATTGCAGTGAGACTTTTCAACATGACTGATTTGTTAAGGACACAGTATCAAGGAAATATATTGATGCAAAGCACACCTGTAACTAATGAATTCAGCTAACTAATTAATTGTATCTAGATTATGTGCCTTTATTGACATACGTGTATCCAGCATTGTGATTGAGTTCAAAGTTGTGTGAAAGCATCTGTCACTATACAACAGTTAATTTAAATATGGATTGTAAATACAAAAAATAGCCGTACATATAAAAATGGGCAGGATAGCATTTCATTATTCTTCATTTATATGAAATATGTTTAAACTGGTAGATTTTTGTACAAGGAACAAACACTGGGCTTTACAGTGATAGTCAAATCTTTGAAGTAAAAACATCTTTCCTGAGCATTTGAAACTTTTCAAGCATATTTATTTTTTTCTCCCTGACTGACCTGTTCTTACCTGTCAACCAGCTATCTCATGTTGGCATGGTAACCAAACTGAGCCTCTTTATTGAGCATTAAAGTTTTTTTTTTCAGTGAGCAATCTTTAATTGGATTTGAAGAATAGAATTTGAGAGAATGTAGTATGGTGTCATTAAAATAGATTTAGAACACATGAAATATTAATACAACAAAATACATAACTCATTGTGAAGAAAACATTGAAACGGGATTTAAGAAAATCAGCTTCCGTTCCTCGTTTGGCGCATTTGTACTCTACACCTCTTTTATCAATTTTATGATTTTAATGCCATACATAAATGAAGTTTATTATCTTCTGTCCTTCAGTTCATGAGCGGCTATTACTTTAGTGCTGAGTCGTCAGCCTGAACGCAATCAGACTGATCTGGCGGTGAACTGACATGATTCACCCTTGGGAGGGGGCTGCACCTGCTGACCTTCGAGTCTGAGAGATTGCTGGGAAGCCTTCAGGCAGTGACCTTTGACCTTTCATTGATTCCATCACATGTCACTTGGAACAGAGAATTGATTGCTCAAAAATTACATTTCTGCTGCTAACAGGAAGGAAACAGATCAAAATGCACTGCGGAGAAAAAAAAGGCAACAAGGCTGCGAGACAAAGGAGCTTACAAGATACAGAATAACTTTGTACCTTGACAGAGTTAACAATAGACAATATTAAGAGAAAAAACACACTGTTAACATTAAAATCAAGGACAAGTGTTCGGTAAACACAGCGTGGCAGGAGGAACAATTTGTTTTTTTTCTTCAGTATCTGAAAAAGGCCACAGATTCTAAAAGCAAATAAAGGCATGAAATACACCATTCAAGTAGGGAAAGCATTTTAAAAACGTAGTCACTGATTACTTCAAACTGCCATATTATTCATGTTACAATCAATCATCAACAACCAACCATTATTAATCGGTGTATCATCATTTCAAACATGATTGATTGATTTTAGTTTTCAGCACATAACAATTTATTTTCTAGCACAGAGCCTGGCTGTAGACACACATGCTTGCTCTCACAAAGACATCCAAGGAGGCACACACTATAAATCATGTGCTGAAATAGAAACATGAACAACCCCCAAACACCTACATACACACGCATACATCAAACACACAGACCTCCCCCACAAGTGTCCCCTGAGTTTAATTTTGGTGGGAGGTTTTGTGGACATTTGTGGATGGATCTGTGTTGTAGGTGGCTCTGAAGCAGGAGTTGGGAGGAGATGAATACAGAGGAAAGTAAGAAGTGGGAGATGAATTCTGACGGAAAGATTGAGGCACGTAAAAACAAAGGAGGTTGTTCAAAGAAAGAAAAACGAAAGAGAGGGGAGAGAAATGAAAACAGAGGGTGAATGGGATGGATAGAAGGAGACGACAGAGGGTGGTAAATGCTGGCCCATCCTGGTGAGGAGCAGAGTAGGGCAGCAGAACAGGAGTGAGAGAGATATGAGGAGAGCTGGAGCAAGAGGGGGCGTGAGGGAGAGATGTGGGGGTGGATGAGAGGTTGACGAGATTTTTGCAGCCTCTGCATTGCAGGGCCAAGGTCAGAAATAAATAATGAAGTAAGTGAAAGAAAGAATGAACTGATAAATGGAGGGATACGGGAAGATTAAGCTCAACCGCAGAATCTGTATAACTTCTCTTCCACAGGAAATCCCACTTATAAATGCAAATGACCAGTGCTGCTAAATTCTTCTTTTTTTTTCTCCACTGAAACATTAGTTTCACTAGAATCTGCTGCTGACTTGTACATTTTAAGCAATCCAATTTTCACTAAAGATTTTACAAATTTTATCACAATTTTTGTGCTCCTGATGAGACCCTCCAGGAGTTTTTAATCTGTTATAGAGTAATAGATAGTCTATAATATATTTGACTTAACACATTAACTGTGCAGTTTTGAAGTCCACCAAATCCCTACATTTGAGGTCATGTGAGTTTATAAATGTTGGTTGGTTCATGATAATCAGCTCTTTTATGCCACATGGTGTGGCAGAGTCATATTCCCCAGCTCCTTGTTCATGTATACTGCTGTAATGATGTCCTCAAAATCAACACAACAAAACATTCACACCAACAAGGACCCTAAAGGTAAGCTAAAGGTATAATCATCTCATAATCAAATTTAAAGCAAATAATGTGCCACACTGAAGGTAGCAGAGACTAAGTCAGAATAACAAAGATGATTTTTAACGTTTATATTTCCAATAAAAAGACACAGATCTGTATTTCACACCCGTAGCTGATTAATATAAGAGCTTTCTACAGGTGGTGATGGTTGCATACTGTGCTCACATAATCAGAAGCCCTTAGTAAACAACTGATTCGAGACAGATTAATAATGAGCTTTTGGGCAATTAATGAAGAGCTCAATATTATCAATTATATATCAATTACATTTAAATAATTGGAAACAGATTAGTAGCATTATTTTAATGAATTCAACATCTTTAGATGTTTAGCAGCCCTTTTTCTAAAGTTGCAGCAAATAGCCTTTATTCTGCATTTACTAATGGTTAGTAAAACAACAGTTTCCATGACAATGACAGAGAAAAGACACAGTAGCAGTTGATTTATAATTTACTTAGACCATGAAGAGCGGCACCGAGGTTAAACAGTGTGACCTTGAATCACCAGTGTTGGTTCCAATAGCAGTCTATGTTAGAGTTTAAGATTGTTAAAAATGCTGTAAAAAAGCTCTATGTATGTTTACCTAAAAAGTATTTGCAGGCGCTCAGCTATTAAGAGCTTCTTGCTGCCGCTGTCCATGGTGCTGAGGAGGATGATGGCTTCACTGATTTGACTTGTGTACATGTTTGTGAGCCATGCTACAGGTTAAAATAATAAGCACGAATGGAAAAATAGACACAATAGAAGTATTTTATACACCTAGAATTGTCTCACTGAATACACTTTAGATTTTGTAGCCTTGGTGGTGGACTAAAAGCAACTTCTGGAGTGAGCTGAGAAGCTGGAAGTGGTTGCTTGGTCAGCCATGTTTTTAGTCTGAAAAAAAAAAAGGCTTGAAAAGAGACACAATCATGTGGAGAATGTTCTTACAGAGTGAATCACTAGGGTAAACATGAACGAGCTGCATTTTGAATTAAACACCATATGAAAATAATGAAGGGAATGTGTTGTGAATGCTGTCTACAGATTCAATAAGGCGAATTTTCCTCCTCCAGTCTTCTCGTCTTCCCCTCTCTGGTTTCTTGTGTTTTTCGGCACTGAAGATAGTCAACTGAAGTGCTGGAAATGTGGAATCAAATCCTACAGTCAGATAAATATTTCCAAAAATATAACATGGACAGTAACAAAAGTTGCTCAGAATTAAAAAAAGAACTTAAAATACCAAGTTCAACCAACAAAAATCTCGAAGAACAACCAACGCAAAGAGATAAAGTAGAAGATAGAGTAATGATAAAGATAAAGTAAAATCAACAACAGAGCTAAGTTTTAAAGACAAGCCATGATTGATAACCCAGTCATTATTTAACATTTAATGGCATTGTTCTTCCTCTAATAAATGAGTGTGATGCATACTTGCATACTGCACTCTTTTTGTTGGGTGAATCTATTCATAATGTTACTTTTAGGGAAACACAGTGAAAAGTATGAAAAGTATCCATATATTTAAGCATTTTAACTCTTAATACATCAAGTACAACTGACTGTATGTGGTGTCAATCTACCACAACTTTAGTATACTAAACTATACTATAAGTACAAGGTTTACCTGAGTATAGTTTCACTTGGGTGACTACAGTGAGATTAGCTGTAAATGCAGTCGAATGCAAACTCTGACAAGCACACCCAGAACCCCAACATTTGCATCCTACCTTTTTGATGCAATCAAATCTCACTTACTGAACTGGTACTGAACATTGCCATTGAGCATAAGTAGTTAATGGATAATAGTTGCATTTGAATGTAATTTGCACACAATAGTAAGAACAGTTAACAATAACGATATCTAGTTCAAGTAAACTAAAAAAGAAGGAAGGGTCATTACGTCACTGTGTAGCGCGTTGGTGCCAAGTGTGAAAACTCTCAGTTCAGCCAACATTGAGGTGAATGGGATCGCCATCTCCTCCTTCATGACCTGTCATTTTAAGGTTATTACGTGGATGGCAAAATCATCGGTAATTTGTTGCATTGTTAACTAGTTAACGTTTGATATATTGGTTGATGTATATTTCCTCAGATAGCTTGAATATTTTACATTTATTTGGATGTGGCAACCCTTCAGCCAGGCTGAGAACTTGAGCTTTTCCCCACCGAAGTCGAGAGACAGACATCGTGTTGATAACGTTAGCTAAATGTTTTCTGTTAAGTAACGTTAGCTCAAAGTTAATAGCTGTAGTGTAGCTAGTCATAAACGAGGAGATGGCGATCCCATTCACCTCAATGTTGGCCAAATGAGAGTTTTCACTTGGCACCAATGCGCTACACAGTGACGTAATGACCCTTCCTTCTTTTTTAGTTTCCATGACCCAGACATGGACCAATGCCAGCCATTTTGTGCCAGTCTGGTTGCCCATGTTAGCAAGGCTATGGCTATGTATTAACAAAATCATCTGTTATCCTCCAACCAACATGGACGCAGTCAAACCCAAATGAAACAGCACATACTTCATTAAAACTTTGGAAGCAAAGCAAGGAGAGAGTAACCAAATAAAGACAGCCTTTTAGAAGGCACAGACACCCAACTTCAGAATACATGTATGAATGCAGCAAATCAGGCTCTTGACAAAGCCTTTCATAGTGTTTACTACATTCTCATAAACAAAGAACCTTGCTCAGCCTTTTCTCAATTACTCCATCTGCAGATCCAAAACAGCTCTGTAGGAGGTATTTATTCAGCCTATTGTAATTTCACAACCAATACATTACCTTGAAAATGCACAATCTGTTTACCTATCGCTGTTTATTCTGCATAATTAGTGAAGCTGAGCTGTTTGTTTGTGTGTGTGTGTGTGTGTGTGTGTTTATATGTACACCTCATATTACATTACTGAAATACGGGTATCATTACACCATAATTTCCCACGTTGCAAACAGTGAAAATATGGCAACCATTCCGTCAAGTGTAGCAACCAGACGCTGACAGCTGGTAGCTAGCCTGGTAACCAGTTTTAAAAGTGTTGAACCCTATCGTAAGACATCTGTTTGCATTTAGTTAAGCCAAGTTCCAAGTTTTTCAAGTGGTTACTCAGGACACCGCATCAACAAAATGAAAATATAACCTTAAATGTTTAAAAAGTGGGAATTGGCCACCATTCAAACCTTTTAATGTACTCCTGCTTTATTTAGTTATCTGTATCTAAATTCTAGAGGGTAGAGCAGACAGACCTTCTTCCTGACTCTGCTTCTCCCATATGCTTCACTTCAACTTTCTATTAGCATAGCACCAGTGCCACCTTCTGTTTGCCTCTTACTTTCCATTCTTGGCATAAGTTTCATCCTTCTTCATCCCGTCTGACAGTTAGGAAGACGCAGACGCACATTTCTCACCCATTCTTTATGTTTAATTTCCACCATCTCCTTCCTTCTCTCTGTTGGTCTCATTCTCTCTGTCTGTTTCCTCACATCTATAAACACAAACTGCAAGCCTCTCCATGGTGCCCATTTCTCCAGATGTGAGTGTAATGAGTTTGAACATGTCTTCAGCAGGAAATATGTTCTTTGTTTAATGACCCTTATTTAGAGTGACTGGCACAATATGGTATAGGTCATCATTTTTGTCTTTTTTTAAACTCCTATGGATGCATTTTGAAAATATGGTAACATGAATAAATCCAATGAGACCTGTACAAAAAGGTGATACCCTGACAGAAAGAAAATACATAGTCAGAGTACATACTGTATACTCACATCCCTGTGCTCAATTACACACACATCTGCTACTTTTTAACATGTAAAACAGACAGATATTTAATCATACTGAGTTATAAATGAAAGTAAACAAGCTCAAAAACAAAGAATATGTTGCCACAAGTAAGACAAAGCCAAACAATTGGAACAAAGAGACTGACAGAAAATGGTCACACAAAAATAGGCGAGGTATGGAGAGGTCAAATGGTTAGACAGTTGCAGTATAATCTCTGAATGGAGAAACTGATAAAAAGACAGGGAAGGGGACTGCATAGAGAGTAATGTTGAGCCCCTGGGGTGTAGGGGATATTTCTTTTCCATAATGGATATGTCCACGTGAGAGCAAACACACACACACAAGCACACACACACACACACACACACACACACACACACACACACACACGAGGGCCTGCAGATAGAAAGCTCTATTAAAAGGCTTTATTAAACCATCAAAAGTCAGATCCATCTTACAATCAGCTGCCACTTAATAGAGTAAATTAATTAATCATATTTAAGGAAAGAGAGAGACAGGGGTGGTCAGTGAGGTGGCTTTATCTTTCTTCAGATAGGTGGGGGTGTGAAGGTATAGCAAAATGGGAAGAGAAGGGATTGTGGAGGGAGAGAAAGAAAGTGAGGAAGAGAAAGAATTGGATTTTTAGAGAGATGGCAGCTAAATGAAGCCGTAGAGTGTGGTACAGATGGAGAATAGCTTCAGACACAAGGTAATTATTTCCTGGCTGGTGGAATGGAAGGAGCAAGGGCTCCTTCATTAACTGGCTGTTCATTACTGATGGATAGAGGGGATGGACACACATAGGCACATGCAAGCATGCACAGTCGTACGTGCGCACACAGATGCTCACTTCCAATGAACACACACCCTTATGCAGGTGTATATACATTCACAACTGCTTAATCAGTCTCACATTTTTTTCTCGAATGAACACTACGCCTGGAATGCTGATTAAGTGTAGACATGAAAAATATGAAGAATTTGTCATTCCCATCCTCCACTGATGAAGATGAATATCTTTTAAGGTCAGAGTTAAGGTTATATAATTGCAAAAATGAGTACGAATTCATGTTAGGAGTCATTGGGGCAGCTTGTTTTCTTTGCAATTTTAAGGAAGAGTTCGACATTGCTTTCTTGCCACGAGTTAGGTGAGAAGATGAGAAGTAATATGAAGCTATGAAGTCGGGGAACACGACTGCTAGCCTGGCTCTATCCAAAGGTAACAAAATCTGACAGTTTTAGAGGTGCTGGCAGGCGGATTTTGTTACCTTTGGACAGTATATACATATAGTGTACAGACATGAGAGTGCTATCAATCTTCTTATCTAACTCTCAGCAAGAAAGTGTATATGCGTATTTCCCCCAATAATGTCGAGCTTTTCCTAGATATAATGCTGAATTTCAATCAGAATGAATTAAATTTTTGACTTTGTGCAAGGCCAGACAATTTTTATGTACACATTCACAAACCCAGTCACCCCTCACTTTTAGCCCTGGCCACCTGCAGTTGTGCAAGGCATTGGTATCAGCATTCAAGATCATCAAGTACTCAACCACCACATTATTTAAACGTCTGCATTGAATCACATTGACTTTAGGTTTTAGAATGATAACGCTCACAAACAAGGTGATAGTGTAATCTGAATGATTTGAAGTACGAGTCTTACAGATAAGTGGGCACTCAGAAAAGAAAAAGTAGCATTAGGTTCATCAGTTTAAAAGGAGATTTGAAGCTTTAAGTTGAAGGGATGGAGAGAGAGTTGGGAGGAGGGTAAAGCAGCCTTGTTTATTCCTCTCATAAAGGGCTTGTCATCTCTGTCAGCCCAGAGGAGAGAAACCAATTTGCAAGCTGACACCTTGTGACGTGTGTATGCGCGCGTGTGTGCATGTCAATGCACAACCATGCCCACAACTTCTCACCTGTCAGCACTTCCCCAACCATATACTTATTATCATACACGTATGTATGTATATACACCGAGCTGAAGACACACATGGATGCCAGTGTGTGTCTAGACATCATAAAATATGTACAAGACCAGCAGAAACATAGGCTACACACACGTTCACACATGCACACTTAGACAAACAGGTTATGAATTTGAATGCAGATGAGTGTCTGGATGAAGGTTGCTGCAGGCTGTCCATTTAGGAGAGTCATCACCTTGTTTCCATCTATGACACCTGGAGACACCACAGTCACTTTTCATCTATCTCAGATACCTGAAGACAGAGAAAGAGACAGAGAGAGAGGGAGAGACAGACATTCAGAGAAAATGAGAAAGAGAGAAAGGAAAGAAAAATAAACAAATAAAACTCTTAAAGTCTTTTGTGCATAAGCATACATGCACATATTTGCATGTGTGTTTCAGTCTTTCTTGGTGTGTGTTTGTGCTGCCACTTTAGGACTGCACTGTCAGTTTTATCGTATATAAATGCCAAGGGTGAAAGATCATCTCATTATCATACCTACTGGCAGCAGCTTATTCAATGCCGCTACTGAAAACTGTTTATCTATGTTGGAGAGAGAAAGACAAAGACAAAAGTAAGGGATTCATTGTCTTACACTTACTTATTTCACTTTTTGCATCTGTTACATATCAAGTTTGACGAGGATTTCTTCATATATTTTCTTTACAATTGCACAGGGATTACTATCGCTGATGTCTTTGAACTTATAGTTGTTAAATACAAACAAACTCCATGAATTCTAGTAGTGCTTTCAATGTAGAACAGAAAAAATGTATTGTATTCTACAGATGAGAACGCAGTTAGCGAATGTGCACAGTAGCACTGTTGCTTCTAGGTCATTTTAAGTGGAATATGAAACGTGCCTAAAATATGGTGCAGCCTTACTCTACATTTACATAACTGCAACAACTGATGAAGTGGCTAATAAAACTGTCATGATGTGGACTCTTTGTCTGTTCCTGTTTTATTTTGAAGTTTGGTCTGTCTTGGTTCCAGTGTGTTCCTGCCCTCGTGTCTCCCCTTGTCTTGATTGTCTGTTGATTGGCCTCACCTGCTTCCTTTTGCACACTTGCCCCTGATTCCCTCGTCAGTCTCTTCCCCACGTATACTGATCCTTTTCCTTGGCACCTTGTTGGTTCATTGTTCAGTGTTGCGTCAGATGTGCTCTGTGCTCCTGTGTGAGAGTCTCTCGGTCCTCTGTTAGGACATTTGTCTTGTGCTTTGGTGATTTCCTGAATCTGGACTTGCCTGCCCACGTGTACCAGCAAGTCAGCCTTCAATAAATGTTAGAAACTATCTTAGCCTCCTCAGCTGTCTGCGATTGGGTCCTCTCCCTCAGTTGCCATGTAAAACAAAAACATGTTTTAATAATCATGTTTTTGCAATCTAAAGCTAGATAAAAACCCACATACAGAGAAGCCAACCTTCAAATTGCTCAAACCTTCAAAAGTTCATTTTGCTGATTGATGATGCCTTGCACCCTGATGTCTCTAATAGAAACTGCTACTGCATTACATCTCTCTGTACCTTTGAGGAATGTTCACAATTTGGGCGCTTAACAGACACATCCATAGTAACTTACATAAGGGCAACATTAAAGCATGTGAACATTCAAAGTGCTTTAAGTGCTGCCTCAGTCACTGAGAAAAGTTGAACAAGATCATGTTAAAAGATAAGGGTTTGATGTGGGGAGCTGGAGATAAGGAGATGTGGAGGAAACAAAAGAGAGAAGTTTTCATTCAGTGTTATAAAATGTAAAAGGAAAAAACTGATTTGACAGCTCCGTGACAAAGATCACTCCACCAATGGGGGCGCAGGATTGAGTCAAGGCTGTGGACTGGAGTGTAGGTGGGAATGGTTTGAAGGTACATTGGTGTAGCACCCTTTGCATCACTTTGTAGGTTTTTAGAAATGTTATGAACTGGATGGCAGCAGCCTCTGCAACCCAGATGAGTGCAGACGGAAAGGAAGTTTGTGTCTAAATAGCTATTACTGTTTAAGCTTTCTTAATGAGGTGTGAGTTTCTAAGAGTGGATGGAGGAAGGCCAGCAAGCAGGAAGTTGTAGCAGTCAAGTCAAATAATTATGAGATCCTAGACCAGGAACTGTGCAGACTCTTTGATGAGCCAGGGTATAATTTGATGGATGTTAGAAATAATTCAACACAGTCAGTCAATGACTGCTGTGAGAGCATCCAAGGACGAAGTGGTTGCCACGGTTTACAACTAGGCTTTTGGCAGATTGGGTAGGTGTTGTTTTGCTCAGTGGTGATGCAGAGAAACAGGATTGTCCATGCAGGGCTGAGGAGCAGCTGTGTCTTGTCCAGACTGAAGTTCAGGTAGGAAAGATGTCCATGTGGAGATCCAGGTATGCTGAGACCTATTCTGCTTGTACCTGTGTGGTTCAAAGGAGAGGACGGTGAGGCACAGCAGAGTTGGCAAAACTATGTGTGAGACATGAGGAGTGAGCCAGTGAATAACATAAAGGGGTTAAAAACTGAGCCCTGAGGGACCACAGACCTGCCAGATACCGCCAGCTGCAATTGTGTTTATAGTCCACTCATCCATGTGTGTCATCACATGAAGCAGAGTCAGGAGGTCACAGGGCCAAAAGATACTGAGTGAAACTGTATTTAAAATGGAACAAGATGAACTTTTACTATAGGGTGGCTGTTAAGTGAGGATACCATAGAACCACTGCACCTTCTTTGGACACCTGGTAAGCATGCAACCTAGCAGCTTCTCTTTGAAGGCGCACGGCTAACTTGAAGGATCCCCCGAAGGAGATGGAGGAATTTTCTTAGGAAAAGACAAGTGAGTCAGACTGATAAAAAGCCTTCCTTGTCTAATATAATATTCCCACTTATCCCTCATTTAGTAGTTCCCATCTGTGCTGATGGCATGCGGCTCATCCTTATTGCCTCAACATGTTTGTGTGATATTGTCTTTTGTCAAGTCTCAATAAAGCCAATGCACTGCATATAAAAAAAGGATGCCCACAGTCAAAGAAAGTGCACATTCAGATCAAAGCCCTCTATGAACTGTTATTGTCTCTGTGGATCAAGTAGATTGACAGATAATGCATATCTACAAACAGCCCTTAAGGCATATACACACACTTATCATTCTCTTTCTTTCTGCCTGTGTTTCTCTGTATCTCTCAAAGACAAATATGCACACACACTTGCATTTGATTTCCCCTTCAAGCTTCAAAGAGGGACCTGGAGTGACGATGAGGACAGGGATTAATCTGAGAAAGCATCAGAAAGCTGCGTTATCCACCCAGATTACCACTCCTGCTGCTCCAGGGGCAAAGGGATGTGTCTCTGTGTGTGTTTATGTGTATGCGGGTGTGCTTTCAGGTATATGTGTGCATGTGTGCCAGTGTGTGGATGCGCAGATTTCTGTGTTGAAAGCTAGGAAGTAAACACAACCTAATGTTCTAGGACAAAGCTGGGACAGAAGTTGAAGATAAACAAGGCGACATAGACAGTAAAAAGTGATAATAAACTTTTTAAAATTGATTTTTTTGCCATGGAAAGTTTGTTGGCGTCGTGCTCATTTTAAATAACTCAGACAGCAAACTTTTGATTCAAGGTGGAGGAAGTAGGTAGTTTCAATGTCTGTTTCCAGTTTGAGAGATAGAGGAGTATTATTTAAAAATGAGATGGGATGAAATATTCTGAATTTCATTCAGATGAAGGAAAACACATGGCACAGTAAATAACAGCAAGTAGCTTAACTTATAGATGCTTGGAAAAGCATAAGAATCAATGGAAACTTGATATCACATTCCGATTGAGTAGTTAGAGATAAAGAAGGCACGCAATGCAAATTGTGTGACAATCATTTTAGGTTACAGGCATAAAGATGTTACAATACACTATGCATTGTCACATTATAATGATCAAATCATTTATACACAAATCCCGTCTTACAATGCTGTCGATTCTGTCCACAAGGGAATGTGTAATGAGCAGTAAATGTACTGCATGTGTATTCATTTAATACTAATAATGGATGAAGACAATTAAACATCCTTGACTGAAACAGAGAGAGATCAATGATAGACATGTGAATGATGATGAGAACAATGACACAGGACCTAATTAATATGATGGATGATAGGGTGGATGATTTTGACAAATAACGCCAGATAAAGAATGAGGTGAGGAGGAAAGGAGAACAAAAACAGGGTTATGAAAGCATAGGTGCTGGCAGGATGGATGGATGAAGGAATATTGAGGTCAAAGATGGATAGAGCGATGGCTCGGTTGACGGCTGCAGGAATGTTAAGGTGAAAACATGGAGCAATATTACTCAGATATCATCATATGAAATGTATGCTCATTTTATAAAGCTTGAACCTCATTTTTAAGGCTCAATGTCATTGTTCTCTCGGCAAGAGTACATGATCTCATGTAAAGCAACAGGATGCTCTCCCACCCTCTGCCAAATCTCAGCCAATGTATGTTTTCTTTTTCATTTTGCTTTCACAGTAATTCTGAAAAGTTTGGATGTCATATTCAGACTCACACTTAAAGCGAGACTATATACCTTCTGATGAGCAGCTGCCTCTGCTGCTCATCAAAGGGCGCATTTAATTAAGTTGATGAAGGGTGCTGCACTATTCTAACTAGAGGAAAACCATTTTAAGGGGAACACTAGACCAGGCTAGAGAGCAAAGGAAAACAGAAAACATCTGCACCCACAGAAGGTGTGTGCTAAAATGTAGATGCTAACAGTTAGCATTACTCACCAAAAACCCAATGACTAGTGACTAGCAACAGGTAAGGGTCCGTTGATAACTCAAGCCATGCTGACAGACAGTTAGTGAGTTACCCAACATGTGAATATGTGTCACTAATGTTGCGTTACGACATCATCTCCGCACACCGTGGAAAATATACTTTGATGGCTGCTAGTATGTAGCTCTGTTGATAACGAGCTAAGTTACAAATTGGCGATCCCAGAAGGTGTTCAAGCAAGCCAGTGAGTGAGTGTGTGTTCATATTTGGCTGAGTAAGTGAAAGAGTGTGTCTTCATGTATGTATTTGGCTCACATTTGTGAGTATGTGTAATTTGTCTTTGTGTGTTCATGTATTGGCTATGTGTCTGGAGTAGGATAGGTTCTTGAGTTGTTTATTTCTGGTTCTTGCTACGGTATAGTATTGATATTGGAAACAACATGTCTTTGAATTTAATGAATAAACCTGTGTGCCCTTTATTGGGTTAGTGTGTGTCTAATATTGTGAAATTGTGAGTGAGTGAGTTCCCAGGGTGGACGTTCTTGTATGGCGTAGGCTATATCCTTAAATCTTAGAATATAAAGTCCCGCTCCTGCCACATGTGTAAGGTGCATACTTTTTAAAACCCTGATGGTGAGTTTGAGTCCAGATACTGTATGTGCACATGATAAAGTGCATGTGCATGAATGTGTGATTAAGCCCATGGCATCAAAATCTCACTCCAGCCAGGTACCCAAAGTTGGCAACCCTGAAATAAACATTAGTTTACTTTGCAACAAACACTCTCCTAACGTTAGAAAATTGAATCATGGCCACAAACACTAATAACAGAAAAATGTAATCCGAACATCAAACTTCCACTTCAGCATAGCATGCCAATGCATAGCAGAAGCCAATGTTAGAAGTTAAATTATAGGTCATGTAAAGCAGACGGCATCTCCAAGTCTGTTCGAAAACCCAGCTGTTTGCTTTGCTTCTTTCCATTATCTTATTGTTGGACCAAGGGTTATTCTTGTCTTACTCCTCCACCTCCTCCTGCTGACCCCCTTACTATTTTCTTCTTGTTTGTAACGCTCAGTGGATGGTGGCTGTCGAATTTCCTGACATATCTGTTGTGGTCACCTTCCTTCTTGTTCTTTTTTGTTTTATGATGGATGGCAAACAATGAATTGACGCACTACTGTCACCCACAGCTATGTGGAAAGTGGCCATACCTGACCACACAATGCTGCGGTCAGTGTGTGTCTGTGTGTGTGTGTGTGTGTGTGTGTGTGTGTGTGTGTGTGTAGGATTTTGAGAACAGACTACGATGTTTTTGCTGCAAAGAATAGGAAAAAGTGATATTGAACCGATGTGGTCTTCCTTGAAGCACTCAGCCTTTACAGAGGAGAGTCAAGTGGTTCTCAGTGCTTCATCCATTCTGAAAGGCAGTTCACTCATCCTTTTTTAATGTGTAATGTTTTATTGATCCATATGAGGTTTGCTTCTCACACTACACTATACACACCCTACTTGCAACTTCATGGCACATGTTGTATATAGAAGTATGGTTACATTTCATAGAATATACAGCCAGCATGTTGCTTAAGAACACTTCTGTGGTTGACTGAACTTCAACCCAGAGTTGTCTCTGTAACCACCAGGCCACTCTGCCACTTCTAATGATAAAACTCCCCTGCTACTCTGCTTTATGTATAATGACTCACTGCAAGAATCCAGCACCACTGCAGTGAAAACAGAAGCCAGAGTTAAAGCAAGGCCAGCAATAAGCTTCCTGTCCCAAGATGCCCTCTGTCTGCTTCATTCCCTTATTTTATTTTTCAGAGGCAGTCATCTTTCTCTGCCTTCTCCGCGCTCTTTACTGTTTAACTCATTTTGCGATGAGCGCCGGAGCCCTTCAGTGTGACAAACAATGAGTGTATGCGTGCCTGTACTGTATGTAGCGTATTCAGAGTGAACACATGTCCACGCTCCCTCACTGGGGCATGAACAATTCTTCATATTATTGCAGCGTGCGCAAAAGCTCCTGCATCTGTGAACAATCGCGGGCGCAAAGCAATCGGTCAGAATAAAGCAGACTCAACAACTTGTCATCTTTATTTTATCCACTTCTTGCTTTAATATTCACAACAGAAACATTACATCCACTTCTCCTTGTTGGGTGAACACAATTTGTTTGTGTCTAGTGAGTGCATGGCTCAGTGATCCATCCATTTGGCTGTGCTGAGAATGAGAACATCATGTGCCATAATGGTATGGATCTTTGTGGGGGTTTTTTATCTCTTCCTTCCTGCCTGTGATTCACCAAGTTCACACAAGGCAATGTAAGGGGAAAAGAATGTGTCTAGTATTGAGGGAAATGTAATAAAGAGGAGGTTTTGACACCAAAGAATAACATAACTGGATTAATGGAACGTGTCGATGTTGACAAAGGCTGAGGTTCATCCTGGTTTGACTATCATAAGTAAACACGCCTTTTCCTCCCTCTGCTGATCCTTTCCTCTGCTATTCTGTTTCTCCCACTTCTCCCTCTCTTTTATCACAGCTCTCTCACTATCTCCCTCCCTGCCCAAAAAATGTGTCTCTTCCCCTCTGGATAGTGTTCATTAGTATGATAAATCTCTAGGGCCCTCCTAAATATTCCGCTCAGTTTCTAATGAGACACACACACACACACACACACACACCAAAACAAATCTTGGGGCAATGGTGTAAAGATCAAACCTAGTTTTGGATCGGGTAGATAATGTATCCTTTCCAAGTTACCTCAAAGCAGGGCCTCACAGATTTTGTACACAAAAGCTCACATTCTGTATATGGAACAAGAACAATGTCAAAACTGTACAAAAACAAGACAGAAATCACCTTCAATGCAGCCAACATAACACAAAGGAATATGCTTTCTAATGTGCACTTCTGAGTTAATTATTAAGGACCAAAAGCAGCTACATAGAATTGCAAAATACCTCCATGTCTTTCTCCCATCGCACTCACACTGAATGCCTGCTCCCCTCCATGGTGCTGACATGCTTTTCACACAGGCTACAGTTAACATCTCCCCTGCGTGTCCCTTTAACAGATTAGCCAATGTCAGAAATTCTCCCACAGCACCCACATTGCTAAAAGCTCAGGCCGGGGAGTCATGTAGGTTTTGTCATCCTGTCATTATCAACTCCCATTTGTGATGTACAATACCTGCTATGCCCCCATTAGATTAAAGTGAATCCAACTCTCATACAAACTGTGTGGCAGCTCAAGGCCAGGGTCATGGTAGCAGCAGCTAAGGAAAGCTGGAGAAGCAAGTCCCGGGTAGAAGGTCTAATATGCAGATGACTAACCTACCTACTTATCAACAAGTCCTCCAACCCCTACGACCACATAGGTCGTTTGTTCCTAACCTCCAATACGACCCACAGAAGCTTTTTCTAAATTAACACCCCTACCAGTAGCAGGAGATAAGACTCCAAAAATGCCACAATATGTGAGTCACAAGTCCCAACCTGCTAGCTGTATGGACTTTGTCGCTCTTCCTAAAGGCTTTCTGGCAGATGGCGTTCTGCTCTCAAGGCAAACTTCTCCCATGCGCTTCCCTACGCAGACTTTGTTGCTCTTTAAACTACCTCACCGGACTTCAACCTTTGCTCCAGTTATAATTATTACGGCCACTAGAGGTCGCAGTACATACGAATGTAAATATGGGTCTTAACAAGCTGCTGCACAGACGATCTATACGGACAGTCTGCTACTTATCTGTTCTTATAACTTTACATATGAACCACTGTCCTCAAAAAAGTACTGAAAACTAACTGTCAAACTGTTCTTGAAAAGATTTTATTTTTCAAAGGGCACCTGATTTCATGTAGGGTGATATAAGGCTTCTAAGTGTATTGCTTGTTATCTGAGAATATCTTAGGTAAATGTAGGTAATGCTTGTTGGTGTGTATGAGTTTCCTTTTCAGTGCCTCCTACAGTCTGTGGAGAGGCGCTTCTTCAGGGTCACCTCCTAATAAATGACAGAGGCAGAATATCTGATTCTGTCTCTCCTCCCTCTTGCCATCCACCAATACTGGGACTGCACAAGGAGGATGACCCTTACCTGCCACACACGTTCACACAAAATCCTATAGGTACTCACTCTGTCACACGCATATGCACACCGGCGCTGTGCCGTTTCTCCTGACTTACCCAGAGCTGTCCGGGGACAGATTAACTGTGACACAGTGTTGCCCTGCCACCTCTGACCTTCCAGAAAGTTCTAAGAGAGCAGACCCCTGGCTTACCACTGAAATCCAATTACCCAACCAAGCAGGGAGGCAAGAGAGGGGAGAAGGAGGGTACGGTAGCAAGAGAGGGTGGGCAGAGAGGAAAAAATTAAACTGAAAGTTTGCCATACTGAGGCTCTCCATCAAGCTTGCTCCATTTCAGTCCCTCTTTACTGTGTCCTTTGCTGCCATTTGTTGTGCTGCTTTGATTCTTCTACATCATTTACAAATCAAATTGCCTACCGCACCATTATGCTATTTTTGTTGGACTGTATTTGTTTCATGATGCCTGCAGTAAAGGACAAGAAATAGAGGAGACAAAGATGTGACAGCATGGCCCGGGTGCAGTAAGCGCAGCAGAGCAAACGATTCAGCTTTATATTAGATTAGATATTAGATATCAGCCACTGAAAGTTTCAAGGTAATCTGAGATTGCTAATGGATTGCACCAAACAAGAAGAGGAAAAAACACTGTCCAAGTTTGCATAATCTTTAAAAACTTTCTATTAGTATTGCATATTCATGGGTATCATGACTGCTTCTGCAATCTCTAAAATCAGTCTTGTGAAGGTTATAAAAAATGTTTTATTTATCTTATCTTTGCTCATCTGTATCGATCATTGAATCAGAGTTTAGGTAGCTTTTATCAGAGGTGTGCAGCAAGACTTTGATATAAGCATTGATGCCCACAGGGCCCACATATTCCTCCCAAAGGCGCCAGAGAAACCTGATAACCAGCATTATCAGCAGTAAGATCAGTTCGCCTGGGATACAATATCACCTCCAATCCTGTTAATGCCAATGAAGGATCTACTGGTTCTACTTTTGAATTCATATGCAGCAGATTAGCAGGTTAACAGACCTGGATATTGGGGCAGGCAGCAAATGAATGGGCCACAGGGTGCGCTTCACTGATACTGTACGTGTGTGTGGGTGTGCAAGGGAGCAAGAGAGCAGAGGCAGCTGTGTAAATAGACTGGAACTACTATACTGTAGTATCTATCTATCTATGCATCTATCTATCTATCTATCACACACAATAGTATGAAGGAATCCAGAAGGAATCCAACGATGGTGTGGTAAAAATAAAGACAGAGAGCTTGAGTCATTCTGACATGTGTTATACACCATCATCTGTTATTAGCTATCTCCGTGTGTGTGTGTGTGTGTGTGGGATCTGCAAATCTTTTAAACCAATATTTGCACATCTGTTGTTTTGTGTTAAAAAAAAAGGAAAAGTAAGATTTAAAAGAGGAAAATGTTCAACGCAATAAAAGAACTTCTGCTGACATACTATCCAAGGCAAACTGAAAGTGTTTGATTGACAAACAAACTCAACATTGCCACCATTTAGCATCATTCAAACGTTATTTCAAATAAACCAAGTACAGTGATTAGACAAGACAAAGCCCTCCAGCTTTTCTCACATTTATTTAGTCATTGAAAGATTAACTTAATTTTCTGCTGTCTCTGAATAGTCTGAGTAATGAAACATTTTGCTTAGTTTTAGGTGTGTTCAAGCCAGGCTCTTCTAATTCTATCCCACAATTAAACAAAGCTAAATTACACTAATTTCAGCCACTTTCTGGCTTCTACATTTTCACTCAGATCTTTTTCTTTCTTGGCAAATTCTCCTTCTCAACTAAGTTCTTCTTGTGAATCTAATCCATCGTTCTGCTACCTGCCTGTCAGGGCTGTCAGTGTTTATATGCACGCGCGTAATAAGAAGATACAGGTCAGGGAACCTGGACAGGTTTTGTATCCTGAGGAAATAATCTGACTTTAATTCCAATCACTTGCATGACTAGCCACATTGACGTGATCCCCTTCAGGACATACACACAAAAGCCAACACACACACACACACACACACACACACACACACACACATACACACACACACACACGTCCTAAAGATCAATTAATACCATTAAGTGCCTTTTTCCATTTTCTTTTGCAGGTATATGTGTTTTTATTCACTTTAACTTTTATTTGCTTTAACCGTTCCCCCTTTTATTGAATTCCCTTGGTTTTTATTTCTTCTTTTTTCATTGTGTGTTTTTTTTTTGTCCTCAGCTTTGCGCCGATCAATGTGAATATTGAAGCTTAAATGTGTCCTAACTGCTTTTGATGGCTAGCAGAGACGTGATGGACAGACAAAGTGGGAATTAAATCAGAGGACTTAAGGACAATGACAGTTTTAAGTAACAAAGTTAGGCCAGGTATAAATTGACAGACATAGAATATGAATATGACTCATCCAAAGCACCATAGTCAAGCATGTAGATACGTTTTTAAGATAATTAATTTTGGCATTTCTCAGAGTCAATAGCAGGGATGAAAGGAGATCAAAAGCAAAAAGTGCCAACTTGATAATTAAACCCTGGGAATAAATTCAATAGACCAAAACTACAAGGAAGTTTAAAAGATAAAACATGTACACTGAGCAGTATCCTGTTTGGCTGTGAAGCTGACTGAAGCTCTGTTGTAGAATACCACCCGGCATTTGTCATTGTCAAAATCACAAAAAAAAGATTTGCAAAAATATCAACATATGTCATAAATACAAAATCACGAAAACCATCGCTCTCAAACAGCTGGCACCCAAGACTGTGTTTTAAATGACATAGAACTCTTATCATAATCTAAATGATATAGTGAAAGAGGAACAAAGCCAGTCCTATTAGCTCGTGTGTATAATTAGAGACTTGGGAGACACACCGGTGGAGAGATCATTCCCTCTCTTTCTCTGTAGAGGTTGAGTGATGAGATTGAGATGTAAGGTATGGGATTGCTTGTGACACCTCCTCGAAACAACACCTGCTACCTCGCTAACACGTTTAGCATAAAGTAATCAAACTTTTCTCATTATCTCAGCAATGCAAGCCAATTAGACATGATACATCAACAACTCTGCAATTATCTACAATTACAACTCATTAAGCTCTGATTTACTTATGTTTTAATTAGCTGGCGCCGCACTTTGCATTGCAGACAATGTCCTCGTGCTGCCATTGGTGGTTGTTGTCGTCGCTAATGCAGCTGATGTTATTTGTTGGATTGTTGCACTTGGCTGAGCATGGCGTACTCAAGAGGCCATCAGTCTCCTCTTCATTGCCTCACTGTTGACTCTGAAACCTCATACGCTAGCCTCACTTCTGAATGGCTGGGCAAGTCGAGTATCTGTTGGTAAGCTTCTATTGGGTATACTTTGTCTAGAGTGCAGTATTTCTCTAACAAGTTCTCTAGATTGTATTAACTCTTGCAAACAACAGAGGTGACTGACAGTAAATAAATGTCTGCTGGAAGATATGAAGGTATTATTGGAGCAAAACATCTGAGCACCTGTGACAGTGGAATTTGTAGTTGTAGAAAATAGTCCCACGTGTAACAATAAATTTGAAGTCACAGAGATTTTTTTTCTCTCCCACAAACACAACACAGCAGTTACACCTTCTCAAATTCTTCATTGCAGGTGCACAAATCCTCTGCTACGAATCACAAATTAAGAAACTCACATGCTCACACTTTTGCTACAGTTGCTGCAGTAAACATGGTGCAAAACACATTCACACACTCGTATCAAAATTTTAATTCATGCAATGAGAGTTGCACATCTGTAGAATACTTTCTCACAAATATATATTGTTTTTCTTGGATATATTTCTGTTGAATCTGCCACTACGAGTCTCAAATGCTTGTTTATTTTCTACAACTACAAATTCCACTGTCACATGTGCTCAGATGTTTTGCTCCAATAATACCTTCATAGGAAGAAACCCTATTTTATCACATTTCTCCCACTCAGATTCACGGACATTTATTTCTGATAATGCAAAATAAAACCCACAATGGGAAATTTTGCTTATTTCAGTGTATGCGGTGTGTCTAATGCAGTAAATAGAGCATAGCATATCCCTACATCAGTGGTCACCGTGTCTTGGAAGCAAACCCATTATGTGGTGGCTTTCCCTTTTCTGGGCCTTTAGCATCTTTGCATGAATAAGGAAGTGACAGAAAGAGTTGAAGGCAGAGAGGAGGGGAGAGGGATGGATTTAGAAAAGCTCTGTAATGGTTGGAGGGAATGGACTGGAGGAAGAGGCGAGAAAAGAGAATGGGATCGACGCCACAGATTACCCATTCGCTGTTCCCCCATCGAAGTCTGTGAACGAGTAATTTAGTTATTTCACTTTAAGCTCCTTTCATTTCTCCCCGGCAACATTTTAACCATTTTTAGTATCAATTGTCTCTTGCCTTCATGACAGAAACAAACCAAACCAATTTTCGCCCTCTTGTTTTTGAAGAGGCAATCAGCAAAGTGTCCTTGGTTTGATTAGATTCCAAGCTGCTGTCTTCCTTCCCACCATTTACACACTTTCTTTCTTCTGTTGTCTTTTTTTTCTTCTTAAAGGAAAGTGCAATAAGGTTTTTTCTTAAACTGTGGAGATTACATGAAGTTGAGAATCCTTCATAAATGCTTGACCCAAATAGTCTGCTCTATCTTTGATCACACATGTTCTTCTTCATTTCACTTATGAATGTCTACCTTCCATCTTGTGCCTCTTTCAGGAATCAAATTACCATCAAGTGACCATCTCTGCTTATGTGACCATTTGCAGGTGACTACGGTGCTCTCTTAAAAGCTGCATCCTGGTGCTGCCACATGACCACAGGATGCTTTGGCATAAATCTTGCTCCTCCTTTCAACCACCAGGATGCATTTTAAAAACCCTTCTTCAATACAATTTCTCCACTTTATTCTGTCATTTTGTCTATTCTCTGCCTCTTTTCTCAAGTCAGCTTGATCTGGATTTGTTACCAGTCATAATTCAGTTTAAATCACCTTTTAGGCTATCCAGTACAAAAACCCACAACAGAGAGAGAATTGAGGTAGACACGCATTTAAGGTACTTTAGCCAAGTACAACCACATTTCAAAGTGAATATTTTTCCTTGAAATCTTTCTCTCTAATTGCATCCTTAAAGCAATATTTCCTTTCAGTATAGAACATGTTTGATGCAATTAAATCTTGAAAATATACAATAACATTTCTTATAAAATGTTAGCTTGCTTTATTGAGAGATCATGTTTTTTGTGGCTTTTACTGACAACAAGCACACAGGCTGTTGTGGAACACGTGGGTACACAAGCTGATGTGAGTCAGTGATATGGTCTGACACATCCATGAAGAACCTCTGGCCCTTATGCCACGATCTCAGTAGGGGTGATGATGTAACATGAACATACAGTATATCCACGAACATGCACACGCATAGTGAAGCCACTGTCTATAGGCAGTTTAAACCCTTACCTCTTAACTGAAAAAAACAACCACTATAAGGCTTTATCCACATTCACATGCCATTCTTGTGTGCCACAACCTATAGCTGGTAAGGGCATTCATTTGGTGGATAAAAGTGCAGTCAAGCACACCGTGTGCAGTGCCACTGTGAGTGGCAGTGATCAAAATATTTTACAGGCTTAAATGAGGGAAAACCTTACAGCCACACATATGATTTCCCCAATATTTACTGTATTTTCACCAGAGTGTGAGTGCGGTTGTGTCTGCATGTGTGTATATATGCATATGTTTATGTATATGTGTGTGAGAGAGAGAGAGAGCGAGAAGGAGACTTTTGTGCAGTCTGCTCCATGTCTGTGCATCTCAAGGTTAATCTCATTAACTGCCATGGGATCAGAGCATAGATTGCAGAGAATCATTAAGCAAAATTATGAAGAGAGCCTGATTGGAGGGAGAGAGAGAGTGTGTGAAAGGCGGAGAGAGAGAGGTAGAGAGAGAGAGACATGAAGTGCGTAATTACCGCATCCTCATTACTGTATTATTGTCCTGCTCTTATCTGCATCACCTTGGTCCTTTTTTCTTTCCTTCTTCTCCTCCTTTTATTGCCCCCCCCACCCCCTACAAATGACACACAGCAGTTAAAATGATGAGAGGGACAGGGAGAAAGGGATGAACCAAGGATAAATGTAAACTACAAAGCTAGAGTTGACAGGGAGACGCACAACAATTTCCAGTGAAGGAGACAGACACATTGACAATAGAAAAGTAGCCTGCAATAGGTAATGAGACACCAAAGACAGAAACTTGGAGGCCGAAGAGAGCTGATGATCTAAAGTAATTGGCAGCAGTACCCCTGCTGATATTCTAAATTTGCAAAAATAAGATTATCCTCAATTTATTCTCACAAAGGCTGAAAAAATGTCAAACTTCTCATCTGTCTGCTCAGTGGTGAAAGGCACAATGGAAAAAATACTTCTTATTAGGAATTAATATAGCAGAGGAGGGCTGAAGATGGCAGCAAGTGACCCTGGACACTCTTGGTTTAAAAAATTTGTCAAACATTCTTCTCACAGTAGAGGGGGTATGCTCAAATATTCACTTTGTGTGAGCTTTTGAGTGAGTATGTGTCATAGTTTCAGTTTAATAGTTTGCCTATCTCTACGTGGATGAAATAGGTTGAGTGTGTGTATGTTCAGTAGATATGTGCAAACCAGATTTATCCATGAGTTTAAAGCACATGTGCTCAGTCTGTTTTCATTCTGTGTGTGTGCCTTTGTGCGCGCAACTAACACAAATCTGAAATTGACAGCAGAATATGCTGTACGAATGAATTAGGCGTGGAGACGCTAGCATCCTAAAGTGAATAATCAGTGGGAAGGATGACTGGAAGAACACGCCTGACAAGTGAGTACAGCCAACGATCCACATCAGAGAGAGCGAAGACGAAGCTTCGTTGGACCTACGTTTGATGGATTAAATTCCTACTGATGGACTCTACAGAAAATTGCTCAATTCAAAAATCAGCATAATGAAGTCAAACTGCTGATGCCAGTTTTTTTTGGGAGGGGTTTCAGTCAGCGGAAAGCTTGCTGTGTCTGTTTGTGTTTAAAAGTTCATTATTTTCTGCAGGGAGACTTTTGCTCCAATGTCAAACTTTGTCCGATTTCTTTTGCTCCTCATGAATAAGTCATTGTGTCTGTTTTTCCTTCTTCAGATTTTTTATTTTTTTTTTGCACCACAAAAGCAAGGCTCTCACAGGTGTGTGAGTACTGCAAGGTGCTGCACTTTCAGGAGGCGGGTGCCCTTTATGTGAGGGGAGTTCCAAGAAAATGTGAATATATTTAGTTCTTTATTAGTTATACTGTATATACGGGCTACGTCATAGTTCTTGAGGAGAAACAGAATCCCAAACAGCGCTGCGGCATAAAGGGCTGTGACTAATGATGAATGTCTTGTCGGGGTGAATTAGAGCCACAGACAGCACCACATACAATCTGCCTGGAAGACTGCCCAGTGTGAGAGTGAGTGAGAGAGAAGGAGGTGGAGAGAAGAGGAGGAAAGGAGAGAAGTGGGGAAGACAGTGAGGAAAAGAGGATGATGGAGGGAAGAAGGAAGAAAAAAGAGACGAACGGTAAAAAGCTGGAGGGAAGGTTAAAAAGAATATAGAAAGGGTTAAGGTAAGAAAACACAACAAGGAATGTAGAAGGATGAGTACCCAACAGAAAAAAAAACAGTGGGTGATTCAGTAATTTCAGTAAATTAAACAAAGCAGAAAACATTTAATGTAAATGCAAAAAAATCAATTAAATTTCTCAGTTAAAGTTACAGATCATTAAGACAAAACAGAGCCACAGCCACTTATCTCTACATTACTGTAACTAAAGTAAATCATCTCATCTCAAAATACAAATGAATTGATCATCCTGAAATTACTGAGACACAGGGAGATGCAGACAGACGTAGTGATCATCAGTGCTTTCTGAACCACATTAATGAGATGAACGTTTTTAAATCTACCACCCAAAATTTGCAGCTATATGAAAATAATAGTCGGAAAGTTGAAAAACATAAAAATAAGTTTTCTTTATTACCCAATTTGGTAACACTATACACACACTACACAATTATTATGTTGTAAGCAGATATGTTTATCAGATAACTATAAATCCTCCTGGTGAATGACAATATAGTAAAACACTGTTGTAATAATATAAAATATGTCTTATTATAATATAATATATTATATATTATAATTGTTGACAAATACTGTACATTAATAAACTTACAAATATCCTTATACCTGTATTATAGTGTGTTATAAATCATTTATTACATGTTTATGTAGTGATTATAAATGCTAAATGGGGAGTTAAGGGTTTTTTATAATGCATTTCATGTTAGTATGACTATATGAGGAATTCTAAAAGATACAAAGATATTTATTTTATCAGTTGAGTTTAAAGATGGTGATAGAAGTATGAACAAATAAGCGAAAGAGAAAGAAACAAAGAGTGGGAGACAGAGAGATGCGGAAAGAAAACAGGACACACAAGCAGTGGTCTCATCTTTTTAGAATCTGGTCACTTTACCACCTTTACTGTCACTCAAAAGGGTTTCCATGGCAACCAAGGGACAAGTTATCCCGTTTGTGACACATTCTGTAATGTGACCAATTTATCACCCCATCTGCGACTGCACTTCCCTCAACATCCCAGCAGATCATACACATGCACACACAAAGTATATGACACATACAATATGCACATTTCATTAGTTATAGGCGTTTGTGTGAGTGTGTGCATGGCTAGAAGTTTACCACTAAGAATTATATACCCATACAAACCTGCTTGCTGTTAGGAAACCACTGAGTTACAAAGGCTATAAATGCTTTTACTTTGAGTTTTTACGGTTCGGTGTGGTAACAAAACACCAGAGCAGATATATGACAGATACAAGGCTCTGAGACAGCCTTTCATCAATAGGACATAAAAGACACAAAGGCCGCCTGTTCCCTGTGTGTGTGTGTGTGTGTGTGTGTGTGTGTGTGTTTGGGGCAAAGAGAGACTGAGAGATAATTAACACAACAAATGCATCCTGTAATATGTGTTTTAATTACCTACAATATCTAAATTTCTTCGAGATGGATGTGTGTGTGTGTGTTTGGGGCAAAGAGAGACTGAGAGATAATTAACACAACAAATGCATCCTGTAATATGTGTTTTAATTACCTACAATATCTAAATTTCTTCGAGATGGACAGTCTAAACACTAACACCCTGATCGTAGATACATGCTACACACAAGAGATAACATTTTTAGATTTGTTTTATTAATTTATTTTTATACTAGAAGCATATTTGGTTTGTAAATGTATGACAGAACAAAACAGACTGGTGTGCCAGTGTTTACACATACTTAAATCAATGTTTGACGTACAGAAGCTCAAGTTCTTAAGTCATTACTTTTTTATGGAGTGTCAACAAGTTGAAGCTGAATTTACTTTCCTCTTAATATGTAACTTCTGTTTGGTAGAGTATGGGCTTAATGCCAGTGGTACAGTGTCTTAATTAGACTGGCAGACAAAACATCAAACACGATCTAGTTTGGTGTGTTTGCAAAGGCTGTCAAACTGCTGATACGTCAGTGAGCAAACCTGCAACTGCTGATCTATTTAACAGTGTTCATGTTGGAACACTTGGAAGGAGCATGGAACAAGTTATGGAAGCAAACACGACTTGCCAAGAAAGACAGTACACTGGAAACATGTGACGCAAAAGAAAAATGCTACTGTTCCCACAGTTGGTGCTAAAGCAGTAATGATGATTGCCTGGAAAAAAAAAAAAATGAAGTGCATCAGTGCATCATCCAGATTGCCTCTGAAGATTTGTTTAATCATTAAAACATTTCTCTGGTTGTACTTTTCAGGTTTACCTTTGTGAAAGCTTTACTACAATCAAGTCCATTAGCCTAATGATCTAGCAGCGTCCTACTAATAACACGCTTTGTCTGTTTCCTTTTGTGAAACATCACCACTAATTTATTATGTTTTTCACAGCTTCAACAGTTATTGAATTGACAACCAAAGTATCCCTTTGTGGCATGTGTAAATTTAAATAGCAAGCAAGTCTGTACATTTTATCCTTCAAGCATACAGTATTATCCAACTCCATTCAAAGCTGAGTGGTTGTACAGTACAAAGTAAGACATTTAGAAAATGTCTGAGAGATCATAATCATATTCAGAAAGTGTCATTACATTATATGCTATTTTAACCGCAATTTGACCTGCAAGCCTTGCATTGTGCACCATTTGTAAACGTTCCAAGTTTGGTTAAAATATTGATGCCAAGGTTGAATAAATCTGCGCCTTAAGTGCTACACAGAAGAAAATAGGTCAAGTGGTCAGTGGACATTGGTTTGTTTGGATACAACACATCCATCCTTTCACATCCCTGTTACCTGATCCACTCACAATACGTGTGAAAAATACACTTAGACCCTGTGTGTTATTGGAATCGCATAACGTGCAATAACAATTTGAAAAGTTAGGTTAGCCATGCAGCGTATACTGAGGCACAATCAGGTTATTGCTCATAAACTCACCATTATGCCGGTGTGAACATTTTAATTAATTTTGTTTGCAGTAAACTGCCGGCCTATTATGTGATAGACGAGATTCCAGGATTGTGGGGCTCTTCAAAGTGCTGCCAATGTGAAAAGAACAAGCTACAGGAAGCTGCAAAATCACAGTAGCACTAAACGTGTTTTTTGATTGTTTTTTGGGTTTTGTTTTTTTTTGCAATTTCAAGGAACAATGGACAGAAACAGCATCAGCTCATGGGTATCTGTATATACACACAAAAATGCATGAATACACACAGAATGGACCTAATGCACTTCTTCAGCACTTCTTTCAAAAATTTAAAAGCTCTTTTCATAAGCTCTGTTTGGCACTGACAAGCCTCCTGGATTTAGGGATCAAGACGTGGAAGATAGCTATAATATTTTATCGTGTGTAGGTGTGTGTGCGTGCGTGTGTGCGTGCGTGCGTATGTGTCTGTGTCTGATGAGTTCAGCAGTTGTTGATTCAGCTAAATGTTTGATCTCTCTCTTCAGACTCAATCATTAATGAGGCACACACACGCATACATACACACACTGGCCCACGTGATGTATGAGCTGCTGTGGAATCAGATGCCAAATTGCACCCTGCTTCCCTGCCTGTCAATCATACCGTACAAACGGTAACAGCATCTTTTATAGCACAATCTGACGAGATGCTCTCTCATGCAGTCGTGTACGCACACACACACACACACACACACACACCTCTCACTCCACTCTCATGAAAGCCTCTTACAGTATAAAATAAAAGGTCAGGGCTATCAGAGTTCAACAGACAGCCCTCTTGTTTCTAACAGGACCTTGTTAGCCTCCTGCCACTCGACTCACCTCACAGCCAGTGCTTCACTGTGAGCGGTCCACTGTTGCTCACTTTCTACAGCCAAGTCAGCAGGGAAAGTAGGCAGTAGAGAGTTGAAGTTAGCTTTGATACAAAATAATGTATCATATATTATTCCTCCCTTAAAAGTAATGTATACCACTCTCTTGGCAATGTTTCATTACAAACGTTTTTCACATTTCAACTGGTGATTGCAGCCCTTTTTTTTTGCATTTAAAATGTGGTACAGTGCTCGTCCTTACAGTATATATACATTCATAATAAAAGCATGTATCATCCTTTCAGCATCAAATTTAAAATGGTGGAATTTTGACAATATTCCCAAGTTGAAGAAAGGACGTTTTTGTGATCTTATGGCTTAATCTGTTTGGACAGACACCCAAACATTAACTGCAGTCTCCGTCTTTCTCACTTTTTTTTTGCTCATTTGGTTTTGAAAACCTTTTACTCATCCACATATTGATATCAGTGAGACAGGTAATAAGAACATTCAAGGAACTGGGGTTGTCTGGCAAAACAGAGATTTACAATGATACAATTGTGTATCATCTGCATAATGGTGATATTTGACATCATGCTGACTGGTAATGTTTTCCAGAGGGAGCATGTAAAAGAAAAAAGAATAGGGCCCAGAATGCTTCATTGAGGAACACCATAATCAATCAGAGTATGATCAATATATAGAGAGTTGAAGAAAAGATTCTTCCCATCAGCAAACATAACTCTCGTTCATTGTTAAAATGCATGTGCTACTTGTGACGATGTAAAATATAAGAATTGTTTTGTGTTTCAAAGCACAGAAGCACATCAACCCCTTTTCTCTTTCAGAAGCCCACAGGTTCCAGGAACAAGCCACTGTTTCCCTGTCACTATCCTGCAGCGTTAGTGGTGGCAGGTGGAGGTTTTGTTCAAAATCTTGCAGATGTTACAATGATAATAAAAATCCTCTCAAGCATTATTACCAAAGTATGTGTCATAGTTGCAGTGAAATGCAGCTAATTGTCAGAAACCAATTTCCAAAGTTTCACACAGTTGGGCTAGCCATGGGTGGGATCAATTATACTTTCAGTTTAATTAGTTTAAAACAGCAATAAATTAGGTAGTAATATATTCATGAGCATGACATTGTTAATTTGATTAATAACCTATTGCTAACAATGGTTTAAAATATCTTTAGAAAGTAGAAAGAGAGGGCAATTTGTGAGTTAATAAGAAGATAGAAGGAACTGAAGCAATTAGAAGTGCACAATAAAGTGTGTCAGCTTGAAGTACTGTCTAATTGAAGACTTTCATTCCACTGGAGATAACCACCATGTAAATGGCAAATTTAAGAGTAAATTGTTTTTCATCTGGTGCTGTACAGGCCTTGTTGATAGTAGTCTTTGTCTGTGCTGGTGTACCTTGTTTGTTTGCATACAATATGCTCTCATTTTTTGTCGGTGGGGATTTTTTTTTTTTACCATTTAGTAAAATCAGAGGTTATTTGGGAGTGACAATTGGGATCCATCAAAATACATATCTGTCCTTGTGATTTGAAGAATCCATCCTTTCTTTTACAAGCTGGCAAAAAATAAGTGCATGGAAATTTGTTGTTTCTAAATTCAAAGGTCCAAATGCATCTTACAGTTTTCACTGTACACAACGGTTAAGTAATGTTAGAATTAAAAATATTGTAAGTAAGAGGTAAAAATGCAGTGTTTTAAAGTTACAGGGGTTGAACTGCCCGCAACCCTCTGAGAATAAGCGGTATAGATAATGGATGGATGGATGGATGGAGGGGTTGAACTGGGTTAAGCTGGAAGCCTTCATGAAATGCTGGCCGCACAGTAACCTGCAAAACTCTACTCTATCTATCACCAAGAATCTAGAAAGCACCTCGCACACACATACACAGTATTCCTAATTTTCAAAGGAATCATTTCATGCCTTATCCACCTCGCCTTTGATCTCATCTTACTAACAACTATTTGATCTTCTGTCCCTACCCAGATTAACTGTGTGCTTGTCTGCTTGTGTGTGTCTATGCCTGCATGCATATTTGTGTTGGTATCCCTAATGAAAATGCATGAGTCATATAATGTGTCAGCAATATTGGATTCACTGTAATTCAAAATGTCCAATCCACCATGCCAACCAGATTCAAATAAAATGTTACAAGCTATGCATCATCAAACATGCTATGAGGCTGTGTATGAGCTGTACTAACTTTTCCTACTTTTCTGCCTAATATGCCTCTACAGAGACTTTTTTTTGCAGCAGTGTGTGGGTCCCTTTTGTCCTCTGATATGAATATCGGCTCATAACATTCTGTCAAAGTCATCTCTCCACACACACTCCTGTTCATAGTCACTCTATAGTCTATATCAAAGAACTAATGGGATTACATAAGGACAGTGGGAAGCCAACACTCCATTTAAGAGAGATAGGAAAACCATTCTCCACTCAAAGATTATTCATTATTTCTTGTGTGCCATTCAGTCTCTAGTCTGGCAGAAAAGAATATTTTCCCCATAAAAAGAGAGTCCTAGGTCGGAGAACGCACAAGGAAGTGAGAAAAACAAAGGGGGATTTTTGTTTGCCAGAGATTTTGCCAGTGCAATTTAATTGTGACTCTGGTGGCACTCAAGGTGAAAATAAATGTTATTGTCATTCATATCTTGTGATTTTGAAGGTTTCATCTTTTTTTTTTTTTTTTACTAACTTCACTCTGCACGACTTTTGTCACCTCAAATGTGTCTCTCTCTTTCTCCTTCTTCACAACAATACAGTGATACCTTCACATCTTAATCTCTCTCAATTTTTTTTTCTCAGTGCCCAGTGTTTTTTCTCACTGTATTCATACAGATTGGCACAGACTTGTTTTGATCAGATTTTATATGATATTCACAATATTTTTAATTTCTGGTCTGACAATAAATTCTACACAATGCATTTGTGTTTGTGTGTGTGTGTGTGTTTCACCAGGCCTGTTTTATGATAAATTACTTGACACAATAGTATGTTCTTATGAAACAGGTTTCCATCCAAATGCAGCTCAAATACTGAATTTCCAGAAAATCAGCAAAAGAAAATGCTAATTAACTTGTGTTTCCATCCACTATCATTATGCAAATATTAGGAGTTGAGCGATTGGAGTTAAACAGTTGGTGGCGCTAATTCTCCAGTCAGCTGCCATTAAACATTAGCAGAAGAAAAGGGCATAACGAGATGTTATAATTAAAAGAGCATCAGTCAGACTTCAAACAGTGGAAACAATGTAGACAACGTGATGGAAATAAACAAGTATGTTTGTTTCCCGTATTACAGTAATTTGAAGAAGTGCCCTTGAACACTGTTCTGAACTTCCCCATGGGGGGAAAGTGTTCCGCATGTAAGCCTAGACACTGATCTCCCTGGAGGAGAGCTAAGCAAAAAGGCAGGGATCAATAAAGTATATCACATATACAGTAATTATCATCAGCATTAGGGAGGCATTAACATCACAATGTCATTGCCATCTTCATCCTTTCCATTTTTATCTTCAATCTTTATCATCATCAGCATAATCAGGTGATGTCATCATCATCATCGTTGCCAACTCTGTCACCATGGTAACTCCTAGTTGCCAAGATGCAGAGATGCAGGGTGTCAGACACCATGAGGTGTTTTTCAGTCACCTCATGGTGTCTCTGTCACACATCATGACTTAATTTTCTCTACCTAACCTCACCTCTTCAAAGCGCACAAACAATCTAACAATGTGACAACAATATTTACCATTTGTAGCATATGTGATGTGATTATCTACAATTAGCCTATGTATACCATGTACCAACAAAGTGAAAACATCTGTAAATGTTCATGGATTGTGTCTCACTCATGTTTATATGCACTCTGGTATCATGTGTATGTGCTTGTGCATGTAAATGTACTGTTATAAAATCCTGAATAAGTCCTCATCCCAGTTTCTTAGAACCAGTCTGCCATGTAGGTGCCACCACAACTAAATTTACATAGTTGTAGGTCAGTAAAACAAAAAACATGAGAAACCATGTAATGATAATCTACACACTTAGTGTGAATCTGGCAATGCGAAGGATAAGTGTTATTGCGTGTGGCTTTCATCTTCCATTATCAGTGATACGTAAGATGGAGGAGCCAAATCAAGCAGAGTGGCAAATGCAGACGTGTTCATGCAGCCAGAAACCGAAGCAGGTTCATCCTCAACTTCTGGGGTAATGTAGCAATTATAGAAATAAGAGTGACTATTAAGTTTGGCAGCAAATGCTTCCATACTTCATCGCCACCATTGTTGTTTGTGTATAAACTTTGTATTTTTCTTGTTACGAGGGCTAATGTACTGCCCTTGCAGCGTGTTTCTATGCAGAGCTAGACAGGCTAACAACTTGATTTCCTCCAATAATCACAAGGCTTAACTTTTCTTGATGTTTACTGCAATTTTCTTGTTGTGAAACTGAAAATACAGTACAGAAATGAAAGCATACATTAGTATACAAACACGTAACTGATATGCACACATGAATGCAAATAAGTACGACCAATTATTACTCATGTGCTTAACACACAGACTGATGAAGAAATGAGTATATGTTGCTACTGATAAACCAAATTATCAAACCAAAATACAATGTGTTACGCTACTATCAAAGGCACATGAAAATCACAGCTTACTGTAAATGTATGTTTAACAAACCCAACATTCTCTTACGTTCGCAATAAACCTATACATAGCGTATCTAAAATACGACCACGTCTACGAGCTTAATACAGAGACCTAGCTACTAAAGGCTAACTAATTAGAGCGTGTTCTAACAACATAACTTACAGTTACAACTCGCAATTTCTGCAAAATATAATGTTACAATTATATATAATGTTCATTTACTTACAGACAATAGTATCCAAGGCAGAAGCGTAACAAGAAAATAACTGTAACATTGTAAGTCCAGCTACACGTCTTGTTGTGAACTGGGGAAGTTCCCTGATTTCCTGCACTTACAGTGGGGCAAAAAAGTATTTAGTCAGCCACCAATTGTGCAAGTTCTCCCACTTAAAAAGATGAGGGAGGCCTGTAATTTTCATCATAGGTACACTTCAACTATGAGAGACAGAATGGGGGGAAAGAATCCAGGAAATCACATTGTAGGATTTTTTATGAATTAATTGGTAAATTCCTCGGTAAAATAAGTATTTGGTCACCTGCAAACAAGCAAGATTTCTGGTTCTCACAGACCTGTAACTTCTTCTTTAAGAGGCTCCTCTATCCTCCACTCGTTACCTGTGTTAATGGCACCTGTTTGAACTCGTTATTAGTATAAAAGACACCTGTCCACAACCTCAAACAGTCAGACTCCAAACTCCACTATGGCCAAGACCAAAGAGCTGTCAAAGGACACCAGAAACAAAATTGTAGACCTGCACCAGGCTGGGAAGACTGAATCTGCAATAGGTAAGCAGCTTGGTGTGAAGAAATCAACTGTGGGAGCAATTATTAGAAAATGGAAGACATACAAGACCACTGATAATCTCCCTCGATCTGGGGCTCCACGCAAGATCTCACCCCGTGGGGTCAAAATGATCACGAGAACGGTGAGCAAAAATCCCAGAACCACACGGGGGGACCTAGTGAATGACCTGCAGAGAGCTGGGACCAAAGTAACAAAGGCTACCATCAGTAACACACTACGCCGCCAGGGACTCAAATCCTGCAGTGCCAGACGTGTCCCCCTGCTTAAGCCAGTACATGTCCAGGCCCGTCTGAAGTTTGCTAGAGAGCATTTGGATGATCCAGAAGAGGATTGGGAGAATGTCANGTCAGATGAAACCAAAATAGAACTTTTTGGTAAAAACTCAACTTGTCGTGTTTGGAGGAGAAAGAATGCTGAGTTGCATCCAAAGAACACCATACCTACTGTACGTCAACATTGCTGCCATATAAGCTCAGGTCCTCTACCAGAGGCCTGGGAGCTTGAGGGTCCTGCGTAGTATCTTAGGCCCATCTTCCTGAGCTAGCTAACATCCAAAAATAAACATTTTATTCAACTCAACTTTTTAAATGTAAATGGCCTTTTGGACAAATTTCAATCTGGCTTCAGGCAACATCACAGCACTGAAAATGTCCACACTTCCAGCTGCCCTCAGATCC
>LKNJ01003761.1:0-45634 GCA_002120245.1 Maccullochella peelii | reverse complement strand
TGTGTGAAAACCTTGTGAAGACTTACAGAAAACGTTTGACCTTAAAAGGAAAAACTCCCTTTTAACAGGCAGAAACCTCGAGCAGAACCAGGCTGTGGGTTTGCCTCGACCGGTTTGGTTGAGAGAGAGGTGAGGGAGAGAGCGAGAGAGAGAGAGAGAGATAGAGAGAGCAGGAGGAAAGCGAACATACAGTAGTACANACCATACCTACTGTGAAGCATGGGGGTGGAAACATCATGCTTTGGGGCTGTTTTTCTGCAAAGGGACCAGGACGACTGATCCGTGTAAAGGAAAGAATGAATGGGGCCATGTATCGTGAGATTTTGAGTGAAAACCTCCTTCCATCAGCAAGGGCATTGAAGATGAGACGTGGCTGGGTCTTTCAGCATGACAATGATCCCAAACACACCGCCCGGGCAACGAAGGAGTGGCTTCGTAAGAAGCATTTCAAGGTCCTGGAGTGGCCTAGCCAGTCTCCAGATCTCAACCCCATAGAAAATCTTTGGAGGGAGTTGAAAGTCCGTGTTGCCCAGCGACAGCCCCAAAACATCACTGCTCTAGAGGAGATCTGCATGGAGGAATGGGCCAAAATACCAGCAACAGTGTGTGAAAACCTTGTGAAGACTTACAGAAAACGTTTGACCTCTGTCATTGCCAACAAAGGGTATATAACAAAGTACTGAGATGAACTTTTGTTATTGACCAAATACTTATTTTCCACCATAATTTGCAAATAAATTCTTTAAAAATCCTACAATGTGATTTTTCTGGATTTTTTTTCTCATTTTGTCTCTCATAGTTGAGGTATACCTATGATGAAAATTACAGGCCTCCCTCATCTTTTTAAGTGGGAGAACTTGCACAATTGGTGGCTGACTAAATACTTTTTTGCCCCACTGTACATGCTATCCTAGGTACCAAAAAGCTCCACTAGGTGGCAGTCTACACAATGTAAAACAACTTCCACAGTTTCAACTTAAAAATCTGAATATATATATATATATATAAGCAAACTACTATGAATCTCTAAAGGAAGGCAGCACAGCTAATATTGTTAAAAGGATAAAATAATAAACAGTTAAATGGATATAATACCTAGTTTAGTTTGTGTTGGGTATGAGAGGTGAAAATTGTCATTGAGTAACCTAGAACTGCAACACAAGTCTGTGTGCACGCATCAAGTCATATTTGTACAGGCTTGTTCATGTGTAAAAGTTGAATATCCAGCGTGCATGTGTCCATGTGTGTTTGTGTGTGTGTATGTTCACCTTTGCCCAGAGACGCAAAAGCTAAACAGCCTTTTTAGCTGTCAGGGGTGGAAGCAATGAGCTATAAACCATGACAAACTCCTAACAGGAGTTTCAATAGCAGAGCAATCAATACGGCTGGTTCAAACAGAGAGAGCAGAAGTATGACAGTTGTATGTTTGTGGGTATGTGCGTGCACACAGTGAGACATGACTGGACTCTGGATTTGTCATAGTTATTGACTCAGTTCACTGCAAGAGCAGCAAGAAACTGAGTAGTGGAATCATTATTTTGACAGTTACAAACACTCTCCGCACATGCTCACAGTCTCACACACTCCTGCACATACACACAAGCACAAAAACCAGAACATACACAGGCAAAATAACATCGCCTCACGTATTCCTCACAGTCAAGTTGACATCAGATTAATTCCTTCCTGTGGATATGTACATCCTACACACACACACACACACACACACACACACACACACACAAATAAGTGCACACCTACGCAATCAACAGTTGAGTTCATCACATACACATACACACCAGCAGAGGCCAGAGTTCCTAACCTCGTCACAGTCTGCTAGAGCAGCACATCGATCACTGTCCCCCATAAAGACAATGAGGATGAGAAGGAGAGAAGCGGAGAGCAGAATAAGAAAGGGTTGGACAGGAGATGTTTACAAACTACTATAGAAACATACTGTGTGTTTGACCTCCTGCATGATCAGAAGTCAATTTTACACAGACAATTAATTTTAATATAACCTCTGGCTGTCCTGGAATTTTACCACATGCCCCAGTATAAATGAAAAAATACATAATGTAAATGTATTAGCCCCAGCAGCTTCAAAATGATTGTTTTGAACACCCCATTTCTATCTATAAAATAAAGTACTGTAAGACTGATTACTTTTGTAATTTTGTAAGGTATACTGTAGCCGTGACCTAACAATAATCCTCTGCCTTTAGGTCATCATGGCATGATTGAGTATTTGATAAAAAAAATACACAGTGGGGGTGAATGAGAGAATGTAGGTGGGAGGACCATATTAAGTGACAGAAGGAAGAAGGATGAATAGTAGAAAAAAGCATAACAATGTTAGTATGAGAAAAGACTAGTGAGAGAGGAAAACAGCAAGAGCAGAAGAAGAAAAAGGAAAAACTTGAGTGAAAATAGAGCTGAGAAAGAAATCAGTTGGTTTTGCTGGATTTATGTTGGGAACTGGAGTATTTAAGCTCAGGGTAAAAAGGAAAATGAACACAGGGTGCAGGGGAGAACACATGGCCCTTCAAAGACTAGGTGTTCCCAAACTTAAAATTTGGGGACAACTGAGCTGCCACCTGAGTAAATGGTGTTAAAACACTTCCTAGCTTCCAGACGGTTGCTCGTTTCCAGACACAGAGTGTACTAACAGACCTATTTGTTAAAGTTTTGTGACACAGAAATTGGACTTTGAAGTGGTCAGCAGGTATTGAGAAAATGGGAGACAGCAGTGAGACTATGTGAAGAAGGGAGGGTTGGAGAAGTAGAGTGAAAATAGAGGAAGAGAGAGTGGAGTGAGGAAAAGAAATCAAGTGAGTTCGCAGGGTTCATTGGCCAATAGTTTGAGGAAAGCACGAGGGTGTCTGGGGAAGAAGAGTAAAATGAATCAAACAGTGAAAGAGAACAGATTGGTCGTAAATGCAGAGACGTAAACTAGATGAAGAAAAGTCAAGTTGGGTGCTTTTAAAGGAGAATAAGTTATGAGAGAAAACAAAATGGGCAATAGATTCAAATGTGAGAAGCGGCAGTAGAAAATGCGGCAATCTGGCAAGGGAAAGAGGAGCCAAGAAAAGGAAGAGGAGAAAATAAGAGAACATGTCCCTGCAGTCACAAATGAAGGCGTCGTCAAATTAGATTATGATTATCACACTCATTAAACTGTCATTACTAGCCTCACAAACACAGATGCCACTTTGTTTGTCTCACTCATGTTCCCTTTCTACTACATTGTCTCCTGATCATGTCATTTATGTAAGGAACCCAATCAGATGACCTCCCAGAAGCTAAAGCCCTTGAAGCTTCGAAACTATTAATGGCAAATTGTCTATTTGTAGACTTCTCATCAATAGATACTTCAATGACTAGTGACAATGACTTGCAGAAGATGGACCCAAAAGCACACAACAAAACAGGTCACAAAAAAAGTCAGTGAAGTGGGGAAGAGTGAGGTAGGAATTAATCAGGAGTTGTTTGAACTCTAAGGCAACATAGGCAACGTAGGAGGTCTGACCAATGTGAGGGAAACAGACAGTACCACAGAGGAACCAAAAGCCACAGCCCCATCAACACCAAGCAAGCTGGACCAGCAATCTGGAAACCAGCAGTCTGGACAGGGGAAAGACCAGACATACTGGAGAGTGTTTCAGAGAAACTGGAGGTTGGTGGACTGACTTCAGTGGAAGAATTACAGAGTTCCGGGCAGCAAAGTAGAAAATAAATCAGTGGAAGCAGCTCTTGGCAACAGAGAGTTGTCTACCTGAGCATTGAACTGAGAGTAACAGGCTTGGGTGAAGAGCTGAGACTAACAGGCTCAAGCAGACAACTGAGACAAATACACTTGGGTGGAGAACTCAGACAGTCTTGGGTAGATGCTCAGGAGAGAGACAAAGAGGGCAGGATCAGGAGAAACACTCACCACAGAGTCACTTGATATAGGCACAGAAAAATCAAACACAGGCAAATCATGTACAAGGACCAAGAGGAACTAAACAGCTGTAGAAAGCAAGGCTCAAATGTGAAAAGACAACCATCTGACTTGGAAATTGGATAATGGGATACCCCAGACATTGAGGAAGGGGACAGTTCTGGTGCTAGAGGAATGGCTTTTTTGGATCCAGTCAGCTGGTTCCCCGAAAATTGCCAGCTGAGAACCCAGAAAAGGAGTCTCCTGAGATCCACGATGATGCTGTGCTGTGTCTAAATGGTACTGGAAGGCTTACAGGAGGCAGTCGAAGGTACCTGGAGACACAGGACTGTGAAGGCTCTATGGCCTGCCTTTGACTTGGCTGCCAACCACATTGATTGGCTCTAAAGAGCTTTGTAGCTCTTTTTCAGAGAAACCAGGCACAATGGGCTGTGGAAGAGGAAGGTCCGTAGCAGTCAAGGGTGAGGCAACAGAATACCATTAGCCAGTTTAGAGTCTGGATTTAGGAGCGATTAGCTGCAGCCCAATGGAAAGATCCACCTCTCACTGGTCCTTACCAGATACCACTTTGAAGTTCATGTAAAGCTTCTGAGAAACACTGGACATCTTGTGCACCTTCTCCATGACAAATGCAGGGTCTTCTGGCTCCTAGTGACCTCCTGACCCCCCACCAATGGGCTGGGCTCAACGATCAGGCAAATGCTTGTTGCCCTTTAAATACTGTTGATTTTTCAAACCCACAGAACTTAATTTGAAATTATAGTAGAGTTCACAAAGTTTCCTGTGATACCAAATATGTTTGACTGAATTGGGGGAAATGGCTATAAAATGACACATGAGATGTCTAGAGTATTTACATTTGATGGGATGGTGAAGCCATGAGAAATGTTAAATCTTGGGTTTGATGTTAAAGAGTAAGATCCTTTTTGTTTAACCATAAACAGAAAGTCTCATTCAAGGAAAAGTCTCGCTCTGAAATCTGACAAGAGGCTGAGTTGTTGCAGGAAGACAAACCAATCTTACTCTTTAACAAACGGTCTGTCTCTGTAGGTATCCTTTCCATAATGTCGTCAGACACTTCGAATAACAATTTGAGCCTCGCAGTGGCAAAAATGCAGCCCGTTCGCGGATGCCGGCGGAGGTGATCTACTGGAGCAATTCCAAAACTAATGGTAAGTATTAGTCATTTTGACCCGAAAATTTGAAAAAATAGGGCAGAGGTTTAAAAATACCAGAGTTTCCATTTAACCCTCAAAGACCTAGAACACTTTTTGGGGCGCCTGACTTTCCTGTATTTATTTAAATATGTTATGTTTGTATGTTTTCACGCAAGCAAATACACATATACTTCGTCCTGTTTTCCCTCTGTGTTTATTCAAAGTTCCAAAAACCGTGCTGATTGGTGGTTCAAAAGACCAAAACCTATGATGATTGGTGGAGTAGACGGTATCATGGATAAACGCAAGCCTGGACATTTAAATTTTGAACCAATCGGGACATGGGAGGTGGGACTAAGCGTCTACAACCATTGCCGTTCGGCTCAGAGGAAGAAACAACGTGGGTTTCCTTGACGACTCAATGCTGCAGAACATGATGGCATAAGCACATTCACTACGGAGCCCCTGAATGTCCCAACGAGACAAGCTGAGAAACTCCGCTTTACGTGACTTTTTAAAGCATGTCGATAGGATTAGTGGTTCAAAAGTTATTAAACATTTTTAAACAATAGCTATTTGTAGCCGCCGGCAGCAGTCTAGGTCTTTGAGGGTTAAGAGGAAGAAAGCAGAAAATTGTTGGGGGTTAGAAAAATAATAAAGTTAACCTATTTGGTTAACTAATGTAAATGCATTCTTTCCTAGATTTGCAAGCTCTTGGTATTCTAGAAGTTGCCCGACTATCCAATATGTTAAGTGAACTGAGAAGACATCGGACAGAGGAAAACAATCAGGGACTCCATCTCTCAGAACGAGCGTTCTCCACCTCCTTCTCTCTATCTCCACTTACTATCCTCGAACAGTAGAAAGCATACTAAGTGATCGTGACAGCACTTATGCCCAGTAGGAATATGCTTCCTCGCTCCACTGCTTTGGCTATATTGCAGATGATGAGTTTGAGTCACTTCAGATTTTTAGGAAGGAGTCCAGGGGGAGCAGCAGTGTAAAATGATCCCTCTCTCCCCACCGGCAGTGGAAGATTAGTTCCTACCCCCCGCCTGAGCAATGGGCCCAGGTTTAGCTCACTCTGCTATTCTAAATCAATTATACTACCTGCTAAATCAGGATCTTACGCAACAACACACAGGTTTCTTTGTCTTTCTCACAATCTTTCTCGTTTTATTCCTCCCCCTTATACCTTCTCTCGGTGTGTTCCATGTGTCAGTTTCTCCATTATTTTGCTTCTCCCCTACCATCTCTTCTGTTTCCCCCACTTGAAAATTAAAGGCCAAGGTGTAGAGGTGTGGTGCTAGTGCCATCTTTTGACTGAACAGAGGTTGTGATAGTGACAGAGTGAGACAAGAACTTTCTCCACATCTCCAGAGAGGACATAAGAGGGTCATCATTCAAGAGGCTGCCTGCAGCTGTCATTTTCCACGTTTTTTTCTTCTTAGATTGACTAATCTTCAAAGAAACAGTTTAAGCAAACTTTTCACACTGTTTTCCCTTTTGTTCTACAGAGAACCAGAAGGCTTAAATGACTCAAGCGGATGGGTGTCCATCCTCATCTTTTGTGTTTATTCTCTCTCTTTGTCTCTCCTTTCGCATTTCTCTTCTTCTCTCGCTCTTTCGCTTCTGGTTTTTCTCATTCCTTCCAGGTTCTTGTTTGCTCTGACGTAAAAATCGTGTTGTCTTTTGTTTTGTTGTGACATTGAATTTCTCCTCAGAAGATTCAGTGGTCTGCTCAACTGCACATCAAGGGAGACAAGATACATTACAAAACAATTTCCCCTCACAGCAAATCTCATTGTAATTCAACCTTGATGCAAGAAAAGAAGAATATTCCACAAACTTTCAACCATATGCATCCATACATAAACACATGCACACACATACCCGCCTACTGTATAAACAGATGAGCAGCGGTGGTAATAGTAATGGTAATAGTGCATTAAAAATGTTTGCATAAATTCTCCATTCATATTATGCCCACTAGTGCAGGTAATTGAGATTGTGTTGCGACGTATGAGGTGGAATACAACCACTGTTGTCCCTGTTTAGCTTGGTGATCTATATTCAGAGAAAATGCTGAGATAACACTCATTTGCTTTAATAAATGCATACTAGCAAGCTCTCTCTCTCTCTCTCTCTCTCTCTCTCTCACACACACACACACACACACACACACAAACAGACTTAAACAAACTCATTCGTTTTACTTTGCTTGCTAGGGTTTTCTATCCGTTTATGGTCACTCCGAAACCCCTGAGCTAAAGCTAAACTAGCATGTTAAAACTGAACCTGTGATATTTTTAGGACATAAATCAAGAAAGAGCACACACACGTAAAGACAGACAGACATGTCACTAGATACAATATACTGTAGTTATCATACAAGTGAGTTAGTAGCAGTATCATGGATGGTGTATCCACATGTAAATTTACTGATCTTTATTCTGGTTGGTCGAGGTTGATTTATGACTTCAGTAAATATGAAATTTATGAAATCAAATATTGCTGTAATGCCCATGTCTACCTTTGCTCATTGTGATAGTACAAACCTTGAAGAAGTGGCTGGTACAGAACTGTTTAACTTTTTCATATGTCCTTCACAGTGTATCCAATGTGTTGGCAAAATGCCTAAAACAGATGACACCAGCTTATTACAACTGCTAGAAAACTGGAATTCAAGGATAGTTTCAAGGATGAAAAATTAGTATTAGTGCAGTTGTGTAAGAGTCTAGTGCCTTTCTAGTGGCTCTGTGAGACTGCGCTTAGGTAAAGCAGTGCATTAAGCTAAAAGCTAATGTCAGTATGCTAACACACTCATGATGACAATGCTAACATGTAGATGCATGCAAGCAGGTTTAATGTTTACCACGTTCACCATCTTAGTTTAGTGGGTTAGCATGCAACATTTCCAAAGTAGCACTAAACACAAAGTTAAGCTGAGGCTGATGGGAATGTCATTAGTTTCTGAGGTAGATCTACTTGTCATAAACCAAAGTATTGGACAGATTAATTTTGACCAGATGATGAAAAGATGATATGCTAGATGAAAAGTCAGAGGATCACCAAGTTGATTATAATTAATCTTAGGGGGAACATGAAGTTCTATTACATGGGAATCCATCTGAGACATTTCACTCAAAACCACAAATGTCAACCTCGTGGTGGCAGTACTGAAAAAGTCAAGGGATCATCAAAATCATTAGGATGCATTGTCTGAGAAGCATGGATATCAATGTTTTGTACCAATCTATCTAGTAGATACTGAGATATTTCTCTGGATAAGTGAAAATATCTTGACCTGCTGGTGGCACTAGATGAAATGTCAGGTGATCACCATAGTCATTAAGAGTCATCATTTGAAGACCATGAATGTCTGTCCAAAACTGTATGACAGTCCATCCAATAGTTGTCTGTAATATATTAGTCTGGACCAAAGTGGTGGATTGATCAATTGACCGACCAGCATTGCCATCCACAGAGCCATTCTGCTAGTGTGCCTATAAACAGCGGCATCAGGTACTGTTACACATTTAAAGAGAAGTATTTCATGTATGTATTTTTACCATGTTAATCACAGAAGTAAAACAAAAGGGTTAGACATAGGCTACTAAATTAACCACCGTTAAATTGAGCAGTTTTAAAATGCATTGCTCTAATTCATCATCTTCATATCAAATCTGAGGAAATGCATGGTCACATTAATTGATAATTTATAACTGAATGTATTTGGAATCCTGGCTGTGCACTACCTTTGTTTTACTAGAGAATCGATCACTTATGATCAAGTGAGAGATTTTATCTCACAACCACCAAACGCAGACGTTGTACATCTGCAGAGCAAATAAAACCCTTCTTATGTCACAGAGAACTTATTTCTCAGGTTCAAAATAAGACATGAAGACAGACACATACATGCACTAAAGGCACACATTCGTTCACGCAAAGGTTTTTAATTCACTATACATGTTGTAGAGTATCATTAAAAGTTAATGAAAAGGACTATATTCAAAGTGACTAAGAATACAGTGTATGTGTATGCATTTAGGCTTGTTAGACTACTCAGCTTCTCTGTCTGTATAACACATTGTTCACATTGTAGCTGAATTGCTTTTCCATAGCACTCAAAGTTTTTGATTATAGTGTGGTCCAAAGTTCAGGCCTCCACCTCCCTCCATTTAAATATCTTGTACTAAAATGTATATAGATGACTGATCACTGATGACCTCAGCTACAGTTGCTAAGGCAACCAGATTGAAGGAATGGCTTAAACTTTGATTTTTTAAATCCATGCTTGTAATTTGCACCGAATCTAAGAAAAAAAATACATCAAGAACCTTTAATAAACCTTTTGACCAGACACAAAAAGTTTGCTTTAACAAAGTTTCCCCAGCAAAGTCACCACACATTGGAGGGAGCAGGTCACGCAATGGATGTTGTGGTTTCTGCATGTCTTGTTGGGTGATGCCAACTCTCTCCAAAACTTGAGTCTGGACTCTCCCAAGCTCCCAAACACTGAGGCATATTCCAGAATAAGTCTTAAGTACAAAATTTGTGATTTTGGTCCATCATTGCAATCCCCAGCTCCTCCTGTCCACATGTCGAAGTGTCCTTGGGCAAGACACTGAACCCTACGTTGCTCCCAATGGAGGCCAGCACCTTGCATAGCAGATCCGTTGCCATCGGTGTGTGAATGTGTGTGTGAATGGGTGAATGAGACCAATCTGTAAAAAGCGCTTTGGGAACCGTTAAGGTTGAAAAGCGCTATATATGTGAAGTCCATTTACCGTTTAGGAAAGCACACATTTTTTTGCTGCTTTTCATGTTTTCACTATCAGACTCAAAACATACTATTTGGATTTTAAAACAGACACATAGACACTGGAGCCATGAGGGGCTGGGCTGGTTGGACTGCATAGACTTATCCACCAGTCTTGTATTTGTCAAATGTCAAATTTGTCAAAGAGCACCTGCTATCAGTGTTGAGGGAATACAGGAGGTCTGGCAAGGGTGTATCTGTAGCCACACACACTCAATATCTTCATTATATATCTTTATGTACATATACATCCACACTCCCAGTGTCCCTCTTGTATAGCGATAACTAATGTTAATGGAAACCTTGACAGTCTTGTACTGGTGTTTCATCTGGGATGTTTGAAAGAAGACGATACGGCTAAGTACAGGAGCTAATGTTGAGGACAAAACAGCAGGATATTGTCAAGAGGCAGGGGCACCAGATTTAAAAATACTGAAAACTGTCCTTTTTGTGCTCTACCTTTGATCTTTTGTTTCCAGTGAAAATAACGTTTTATATTGGATACAATACCTGCTTTGCTTTTTGGCTGAGGTTATCTCTCATTCCTGTTGTGTTCATGTCATCATTTGTCATATGTTTGGTTCTGATAATAGCTCACAAAACACCACTGTAAACATCTGAATACATTTTTTGTCGAAATACACACATGCACACAAATATACATGAATACAAATAACTGCTTGCATTAATAACCACATAATGGTAAAAAAGAAAAAGGCTTACTGCGTCTGTATGTAGCCACACATGGATGCATAAACAAACATAAACAAATATCATATTACAATACATATTACCTGAATGTGGTGGTGAATATAAGAACTTAATATAAGAACTAGAGTGCCACTCATGAACAAACCCAAAAGGCAGTATTTTTAATCAATCAATCAATCAATCAATCAATCAATCAATGTCTCTGAGGTTACATTTCTAATGTCAAACTACCTTATCACTGACAAAACGATCAATTTAAAAAATGCATATTATCAAGGCCATTTCTGTCCAGTCAACAGCCTGGTTAATATTTGAAAGGTGTCCCCGTGAGTTAACAGAGTGACATGATAATCACAGTATCTAGTTTGTTATAGAAAAAAGTCAGATTCACTCCAACTGCACAACCCTAAGTTTTGTCGAACTGGGAATAAGTGACATTGCGTGGAATCATGTATTTCTGCAAAAGGGAAGATTTGTAACACCAGGTGTTTGTGTCATCCCAAGTGATTGACTTGGTTTTTCTTAATGGGCGGTCTGACCCTGAAAACACACACACACACACACATGCACACAAACAAAGGCGGAGATTAACCCTGTGTGTCAATAGCAACGCAATCGACCTGTCAACTCAGTAGCACTTCCCCATTTAGATCCCCCAGGGTCAACGGAGACAATAAACACACAAGTAAACATGTGCACCTCAGTGATGTAAACAATTCTTTCCCGGATTTATTCTTTTTTATGGCACTCCCATGACTCCATAGCCAGCCAGACCTGCCTCTCAAAAATAAACAGCAGCAAACGATATTGAGCTAACCAAAACATTTTAAACCACAATAGCTCTCAAAAGCTAACTGGGTGCTTCTCTTTTTCTGTCTTTTTTTTTTTTTTCTGGCAGTCACTGCTCATTCAGTCCCCAGCTGGTGACAGCATTAGCTTAAATCCTGTTTCACCTTGGTTGGCAGCAAAATATGTGATGGTATTTCATGATGTGGTGAAATATCTGTTTGCATGACCCTGAAGGCTGCTGTCCAAAGTTGTGTAGGCCAATGGCTGACTAAAAAATCTCCAATTACAATTAATTAATTGGTGCCCTCAGCTAACGTCCATGTACTGATACCATTACATCATGATAGTAAGTCATTACTTTTGGCCCACCTCACAGGGGAAACTCACCTTGAGTATTGATAGCTGTGTCAATGAATGAGGGTGGATTGGCCTCCAAGAAGAAAATGGGTTGTGATGGCTTTTGCTGACAATAATAATCATCATCACATCATAATATCATGTTGTATCAGTGTCAGTGTTTATAGCTGCAGCGAAGACATCGTCATTGTCATCGTCAGCGTCAACGCGACCTTTATTATACTGAATACATTATATAGTCAGTTGCACCAGTCATACTCATTACTTTATCTCTGCCTTCACATTATTGACTTCACCAGTTTTGGTGTTGTCATTACATCATGTTTGTTGTGTTTTTACATAACCACGGTGACTAAGTTTGGGGGGGTGTGTGTGTGTGTATCTTCAAACTTGTCTCTTTTTAAAAGAGACAAGTTTGCGTCCTTCTGCCAGTGTTTTGTACAGGAATGTGTCATATACACATGTCTGTGACACCAGACACAATCCAGACGGAGGCTTAATCTGGCAAAATGAAGATTGTAAAGACTGTAGATTTTTTTTAAACCATTTTATGTGTGTTATGCAATAAAAGTACTTGTTTTCAAACCATGTACATACAGTGAAAAAAAATTCCTACAAGGATTTCTATTTCCTGCAGTCAAACAGCAACTAGCCAGTTTATGTTGTTACATGCAAAAAAGGCCTCTGGTTGACCCATATCTGATGATGCTTTTGGGAAGCCAAGCCCTGATTTATGTATGCAATAGAGCATCTGGAAAACAGAGCTTTAACGCTATGGTGTTTTTTTCCACCCACTGATCAAATAGAAGATAAAATACTGTATACTTTAACACAGGCGGTGGAATGCAGTATGTATGAATATCCAGTGTACACAATACCTTGGAGCAATACATGATGCTCCTATGGGTGTAACTAGGCTTACAGCAGGTTTATATATGCAGGTTAATATATTTTGTATTTATGCAATCTTCATGTGTATATGTATTGTGTAAATGTGATACAGAAAGTGAGTGACTAAGTAAAAAAGATACAGGGACACTGGAAATGTGGCATGACAAAACTGAGTTATATCTTAATCTATAGTTGTTTTTGACTATACTAACCTATTTGAGGTTAAAGTGGGGCTCATTGTTCGAGGTGGTACCACATTGGCCTCATGTTAACCCACAGATTTCATGTCTTCAATGTCAATTTCTGGTCATTTACTGCCTGCTGATAAGGATTCTTAAACTTGCTTTGAAGATTCGTTGCTGTTGTTTCTCTGTTTTCCTTCTTCAAACTCGCTCTGTTGTTTTTTCTGTCCATTTTGAAATATATAGCTCACAAACACATTACATACACACACACTCAACACACACACACACGCTCGCACTGATGAGCAAGCTGGGAACATGGAATTGGAACAGTTCCGGAGGGGGCAAAGTTCCCAATCTCTAAGTGCCGAGAAAACAAAAACAACACAGACCCTGAGAAAACAGAACAAGAAGCGTTAACATGAAAATAGCACTTCAACAACAAATAGGATCGGTTTCATCTATTTTACCCGTCGTCGGTTAAAAAAAAGTTGGTAAAAAACACCCCCAGCAGACTGAGAGCTTGAGGATCTAGGGAGTGAGAAGTAACCATAGACAAAGCATGCCACTTAATTGAGAGGAAGAAGAATGCATCCTCTACCTTGTCTTTCTACGTTTGCCTCGATTTGTCTGCTTTTTGTCTCTCTCTCTCTCTCTCTCTCTCTCTCTCTCTCTCTCTCTCTCTCTCTCTCTCTCTCTCTCTCTCTGCCTCTAACTCTTTCACAACCAATATCTGCCCAAAACCCATCTTTATTTTCCCTTATGCTTTTCTCTCTCAGAGTCATGAACTGTTGGAAAGTTTTTCTTTCTTTTTTTTCTTTTTTTTGGGGGTGGGGGGGGGTGGAGGGGTTGTGAAAATGTGTGAGTTATACTTTGAACTGGGCTGGATCTTCATATCATCTGTTTGCCTTTTAGCGTAGGTGCGACTGAAGCGTATCAGGCCCATCTCACCATCACTCATATCATGTCTGCACATGAAGGTGAACAGCGGGGGAGTGGCGAGAGTGAGCCACAAAGAGAGCAAGAGAGAGGGGGTGTTTGAGTCAGTAGGATGTGAAGCGCAAAGAGAAAGAGAGATGGAGAGAGAAAAAAAAGGTGTTTATATCTGTTTGAGTGTCTTGTTTATTGACTTGAATTTTCCAGCCTCTTCCTCATTCAGTGTCAGTCCTGGGGCTCAGCAATGAGTGATGTGCCCTTCCCACTATGCTCTCTTTCTCTCTCTCTCTCTCTCACACACACACACGCTAGTGACTGCGCCTGATTCCATTAGTGCTCTTGGACCCCAGTCATTGTCCCTTCAGTGTCCTCTGAGGCAGCAGCCAAAACCACTGGAGGAAAGCAGCCGCCGCACAACACATCTCAGACAGATTGTTAATCAGGCGGTGCTGCATGATATTCTGTAGCCGGTTACATCTTGCTCCCTCAGCGAGTAATCACCTAACAGTGTTATGCTGATGTCGCACAGGGTCAGATGGAAAGAGAGCTGTTTGCCAACGTGAAAGAGACAGAGAGAGGCGGAGAGTACAAAGTAAAGGAGACGAGAGGGAAAGGAAAGGAAGCTGGAAAAAAGGAGGAGTTCAAGGGAGGGGAGAGGAGATGAGGAGATGAACATGAGAGAAGAATGTATGTTTTTCACAAGCTTTGACTGAGAGCAACACTCTTTATCAAGGGTTATTATGCAACTGAATCATTTTGCCTTTACTTTAGTTACTCGTTCAGTTACTCGTCTCTGTCTCTTACACACCCACAGACAAGCACATACAGTACACACACACACACACACACACACACATCACGTATTGACATGCTCCGTTGCTTTTAGTGCATCAGGGCTTGAGAGACGAGGCAGCAGCAATTAACACCTCACTGACATTTGCTTCTCCAGCTGTGGTGGAGGGAATAAGGGAAATGGAAGGAAAAGAAATGAATGCAATCCATCCATGATCCCCACATTGAACTCACTTCTTCTGTGTATTATCTCCCTTTCTGTCTGTGTGTGTGTGTGTGTGTGTGTGTGTACGTCTTAATTTCTCTCAGCTCTAAATGACCTTTCATGTTTGGTCCATGTGTTACAAAAATACAGTTCTTAGCAGAAGTGATTTAAAGTTCACTGTATCAAAGTGGAAAATAACAGCATTCTCTCTCTCTCTCTCTCTCTCTCTTTCTCACACATACACGGCAGTCTATGCAAATAAAGATGGGCGTTGTTCTGTGAAGCAGGCATTTTATAAATCAATCTTTATGACTATTGTCGCGCTGAATTTAGACAGCCAATATGGTGCCTGTTTGTGGGCGAGCAGAGAGGCCAAGCCAGGCTGCCCAGGCATCTGCTGCTCTGTCTGTGCTGGAGCCTCCTCCATCCTGTAAATAACACTTGAGGCACACATCCAACCCAACACAAACACACATTTACTCATAAAGTCCACTGAAGGCATTTCAGCTTTGTGACAGTTCTCATCCAGCTACTTCAGCTGTGGTGTCCACTGTCTATCTTTTGCATCAGCCCAGATTTTGAATGTTTTTTCTTGTTCTTTCCTTTGCTGAAATCTATGTGGATAATTGCTCTGTAAGTCGAAAAATAAGTTTAGAATTCTGTTTCATTAAAATAATGGTTTTGTTGCCAATCTAACTGTGAAACCAACAATTCCTCCTGTAACCTAACAAAATATGTGTATGGATAGATTCAATCAGCGTTAAATAGACAAACAGAATCACTGCTGCTTTGTTTAAGATGCACAACTCTGACAGAACACGCATCAAGGGACATAATTGCTTTTTGAAAGCACTATGTGTAGAATTTTGATGTGGCTTTGGTTTCTTTTAAATTATTTTGAAGGCACAAGTTTGTTGAAAAATAAGAGATTTCAAGTGAAAATTGGTGCAGTCTACAGCAGCAGGGGAATGTACTCAAGTAGTGTACTTAAGTACAATTTTGAGGTACTTGTACTGAGTATTTCCATTTTATGCTACTATACTTTACACACGTTTGTGCTCTACTCAATATTGTACTTTTTACTCTACATTGTGCTACTCACACATAGCACCATGTCCAAGGAGAAAACAGCATTCCTACATATCTTTCTTAATTGTGCATAAATATTGCATTTATACAATATTCACAAGTCAAATAAGCATATTACATGCTTCACTGATGCGACCAGGTCCAGCAACAATTTACCACAAGTGTGAAGATATTGAAGCAAAAGCTGTGTGTAGGTAAAATAGCTCTCTGTTGACACGGGCACATCTGACAGAGTTATAGTGAATTCATGTTGTTTTTTTAACCATGACTATGTCCTTAACCTCAGCTTAAGTTGCAACAAATTTATTGTAGGAATACTTTTTTTTTTTTATGTTGGCATTGAATGTTTGAAAGTGTTCAATATCAACATATTGTCTGGTGATAGGAGATGCTCATTCACACACACACAAATTTACATGCCAGATTCGTAAATATGACCTTTAGCTAGAAGTCAGACACACACTGTGACTGTCATAGCAGCGCTGAACACTGCAACCACCCACTGCCTCACACACCTGACCGCTGCCATAGTACAACAGGGACCTCTACAGGTCACATGTGGAACAGATCCTCTCTACCAACGCTGACATTAGATGGAAGGCTGAAGGCTTAAAGGCATTCCACTCAGTCACTGTCACACCCTCTGTCTGTCTGTCAGGCAGCTTCTCACTGTCTTATGGCCTCCTGCAAACTATAAATACCCACATGCATACACTGACACACACTTCTCATTCATAAACACAAACATGCAGTAAACATTTGCACACAAATACAAATACAAATAAGTCTCCACATATGGATGCACGAGACAAGAGTTGCACATTCAATATCAAAGTTCTAACCTTGCAGGGAAGGTAAATCAATCAGGGATTGTTGTGTTTAGACATGTCGGTGAGTTGTGTTTGTTGCATCTAAGATCAATCAATGAAATGAAATGAATGAAACAGAACAGACATACTTCCACGCCAAAGTCAGAGTACTTGGAAAATCCCCGCTGGGCCACATGATGATCAATAGCACTTACGTCGATATTAGGGAACTTGTTTTTTTTCTCACAGCAATGGAATAAGTGGAAAAACAGGCCTTTTTCATCTGTCAGTATTTGACACCTGCATGTGCTTTCAATTCTATAAAGCAGTTGTTCCTAACCTGGGGGTTAGGACACTCCCAGAGGTTGCAAGATAAATTTGAGGGGTGGTAAATGGAATAGGAAGAAGAAAAACATATTTCTGCTTCACAGAATTATGTTTATTTATTTATTTTTTTATGTATCTTTTTTACAGGGTAATTTGTCTCTATAGGCCTTTAAATATTATTCAAATGAAACAATTTTAGAAGGAAAATTGCTCTTTGGTTGAGTTGCTTACAACCAACGTGTGACAAGGTGATGCAAGTGAAGTTGTTACAAGCAAGAAAGGTTGGAAAACCACCGCCATTATTGATGCAGTTAGCATGTACTTAAACTCAGCTTACTTTGACAAATTATGCTGAAGATAAAGAGACTATATTTATAACTCTGCATCAGAGAAAAAGCCTAAAAGATGGTGCAGTGTCTCCACACTTTAAACCGTGTGATAATATTTTTTTTTCTTTCTTTCTTGGGTGCAGAAACAGTAAAAAAGGAATTCTATTCAGAACAAAATATTACTAGTGTATGGTCGTTTGCTCTGTCCAACACTCTGGTATTGTGAGGTGTAGCCTACGGTCCACAAGCAGAGCTGTTCCTCTTGTTTTATGTGTAAATGTTCAGGAACAACACAAGCAAACACAAGTAAAGTTTCCAGGCTTGCCCCAACTTTTCAGAGGAGCAATTTATTCATAAAAGGTCTTTGATTAGACTGCACTTGAATAAGAGACAGGGAAAAGGGCATGATTGTGCTTTTTTTTAATGAAAAGCTCACTTTGATGTTAGAGGCATATGTTGATAACATAATTAGAGCATGGTATTTAGATATCTTTGTGGAGTTTATTACACCACATCTCTAGCTTGAGTAGATTTTCCTAGACTGTGTGTGACATTTGCCTTCATGGTTCCTTCTCATCAGTTTTGATCTATTCACCTAATAAAGAGGTATCTTAATTGGAGCTTTTAGTAAACAGACAACACCCACAGTCTGACTTTTTCTCCTTTGTTTGCCGTTGTGCTTCAGAACTTTGGATCAGTTATTCTATACACCCAATGCGACTTGCACAACCCCTTCTTTTGTATACATACAGGAAACGTACTCATGTGTTTCAAGATTTTAAAAAATATGTGTTGTTGGTGACTTGGACTATAGTTTTCACTGCTTCTCAGTGCAGCCTTTTGATTTCTCAAACTCTGAAAATGCAGGTATTTTTATAGGACAGGCAAAGTGAATGGACATGGTTTAAAAGATCTTTAGAGCCAAGTTGGATGCAGGTATGTTTCCACAATTCTCTCCCTGATAAATCTGTGCGACATTATGTGTCATTAGTAATGCAGACAGGCAGAAAGGGGAAGGTTTTTGGGAAGGTTTTAAGATGCCCACCATTCAGAATGACTGCAAAGTATTGCTTCAGAGAGAAACCAGCTCCTCCTGCACTTTTGAAGGTCTTTTTGTTTCTTTTTAGGAGACAGACATAGGTAGAAAGATACTACAGTTAGAACATAAACAAGAAAGGACCAAGTGCTGGGTCATGAACCACACATTGAAAGCCAGTGACTCAAACCACATTCCCCAGAAAATGACGTGGAGGCTCCAGAGGGCCAGTCTGCTGACAGACAGACCTGAGCACCTGGCAACACATTGTTTGTCATCAATTATTATTGGCATTTGTGTAGAATGGGGAAAAGGACTGATTGCTGAACTCCTGAGGTGGTGCCAGAGTGGTGTGTTGTAGTAGATATTGACATATGTGTCACTGGTTCATGCAAAGCTGCTGCGTTTCGTAGGTATTTCCTTCTGTGATCTTTAAGCTTGATGTTTTGCTGAATACATGCACATAAATAAAAAATGTAAGTGTGTTTGTGTGTAGATTTTCTTGAATGTGTATGCACTATAGGAGTGTGTGTGCGTGTGTGTGTGTGTGTGTGTGTGTGTGGGTGGGTGTGTGTGTGTGTGTGTGTGCGCGTGCCCACGTTACAAGGCCTTGCATCAGTTTTATGCCTTTGCAGCACTACAAAACAAAGCGCTTGAATTTGACTCTCACTCCTATATTTTTCCTGCCTGAAAAGATATCTTTCTTTTAGCTTGTGTAGCCCCTACTGCTCTCTGTCTAAAGCACTTTCTCTTACTCTTTTTTTCCTCATCTCCCCCAGTCCCAACACGTCTCTGCTTCAGTCCTTTCAAAACTTGCTTGCTCCACTGTTCTTGCATTACTAGTTTGATAAACCGACTCAAAACATCATAATGCCTGAGCTCAGCTATGTGATTCTGTTAAAACTGGCACAAATGTTAAAGATGCCTTCCCGTGTAGCCACAAATGTGGCTCACTCGGAGATCAAATGCTGCTTCAGCTTCAGGCAGTGACAGATTATTGTTCTGCTTTAGTGCTTGACATTGATGATTGTTATATTTTGATTATATTTGAAATATAAGTGGTTTTGGTTCTGTGTAATTATAAGGATATAAGTAATTACATTTTACAAAAGTCACACACACATAACTACGTACAAAATGGGGGTTTTTTTCTGTGTGTGGCTCAGCTTTACTAAATATATACAATAAATATTTAAAGTATTGAAACTTGAAACTAATTAGGCAAATCAAACAGCAATAGACAAACTCAGACATGTAATTTACATTGCACATTTGCATCATATGGGTACAACAGACATAAATAGGTCTGGAAAAATTAGTCAGGCTAGAGTGCTATGCTCGTAATTGTGGAAGACCAAAAACAAAATATAGCCAATCTTTCCGAGCAAAGGGGAGACACCTTCTCTGCACTTAAGGGCACAGACGGGAGAGCCTGAGTGCAAGAGGAGGATACCACCACAGCTGATTTTGTTCTTTAGCAACTGGAAATATTGCATCATCAAGATCCAAACAACCCCTCAAAGGAAACCCCACAACTCCTTTATCTTGTTGCCAGCCTTGGCTAGACTGCAAATATGTCACGTGGCCTTAATCCTGAAACAGTCTTGGTGAGGTCAACGATGTCTCCATACAGATATAAGACATAGGATGAAAATTCCTGGCTTACATGGTCGTTAAGACCGAACCCACTGTTAACTGATACAAGAAAGAATATCTTGTTTAAATATTACACCTTCCTCTTGTGTGTGGTCCTACTGGCACAGTGATGGACTTTCAGACGTCACTGACCCAGGGAACTATGAACATTGGCTTCTCCACCATCAGTGATCCAATGAAGAAGAGATGAAGGCAAGCATGGAGAGCCATGGAGGCAGCAATTGGATGCCACACACCTCTGGTACACATAAAAAACAACCTCCATCACCTCATAAATGAGGGGTTTGGTGCTTTTGGCCCAAACCCGGACTGATTAAGCACTTAACTGGGTACGCTGGCATAAAACACATTACAGAGCAGTCACCAAAGTCTTGTTTGGTACACAGCAATTCATATTTTTTATTCAACACAGCTCACCGGAGATGGCAAGGTTAGATAATGCTGAATGTTGTTTTGTTGCTTTAGCCAAATCAAAAGTCAAAGCTCACTTTCCCTCTTTCTTTGTCTGGTTATGTCAGTAGCAGTGCCATTGGAGCTCTCACAATAAAGTCCTCAGTGCAGAAAATTGGGTTCAGCTGAAATGCAGTTGTACTGTCCTGAGTATACAAAAGTTTGAGTCTTTCATACTTCCACTGGACTAACCTTGATACATGTAATAAATGAAACAAAGAGAAGAATGACGTGTCTCCATGAGACAGCACAATATTTTAAGGGAGAAGTCTGTAAAAGAAAATATGAACTTTTTGTATAGACGCTAGACTACGTGGTGCATTTACTATGATTGTATAAAGTGTACATGCATGTCTGTGTAGGCAAAAAAGACTGTGAGTTGTATGCTCAAGTAAGGCTATGACCTCAGTTCCCCTTCTTCAGTGGTCCCACCACATCAGCCGTGCTTTTAATACCTATCAATATTTCAAGGAATCAATTTAAGCAACTTCTACTCCATTATGCAGTCCTGTCAAAGTGTTCAGACTTAACTCCATTTAGCATGATCAGGTATGCTCTCAATCAGTGGTTGAGGTTGTATATGCAAAACAGGAGCCCGGGGTTGCCAATTCTATCGTCATCCCTCTTTCTGGGGAATCCAATTCTGCTTTCTTCCTGCCAGCAGCATGCATTATAGATCAATATGCAATACAGCACAGCCCACAACCCAGTTAGGAAATACTGTGCTGTTATGGCTGTTATCTTTTTAGCAGAGCTGCCTGTTGAGACTGTAACCAATAGGTTTCCATGGTGACAAAATGGTTGATCTATTAAGTAAAGACTCTCATTTGTTCTAATTAGTGCACAGTTAAAAGACAGCATAATTCACTGACCTTAAAAACTATTTACTGTGCTGCTTCTATTTCAAAGAATTCAACAAAAAGATCAATTTAACTGTTCTCTTTAGTCAGTAATGCTTAATACATCTTGATCCGCAGACAAGACATGTCAACACGTCCAGTAAGCTTCTAGGTTAATTAAAAAGGCAGCTATGTCCACTTTTCTGGAAGCGTTGTTAGTGTTTATTGGCTCATGCCCATGTGGGGCCTTGAGCTGAATTTGAAATCCTCCCAAACTGAAGATTTAAACCACCACTTCACATAATTATATCAGTTTATATGGTTATTATAGTAGACTTCTAAATTTGAAGCTCATATTCACCCTGAACATGTTCCAAAATACCATATTTTCACCAAAAACACATGATCCATGCTGAACTTGTTCTTTGGAGTGTGGGAGGAGGATGGAGCATCCACAGAAAACTTGTATGTATGTATAAACTCTAGACATAAAGAAGGCTCAGTCCAGGCCTTCTTTAGCACTAAACCAGCTAACCAACACTGTTTCCTGCTCTTTTGCAGGTCACCTCCTTCCTACCAGCTTGCTTGTCTTGTTTCTCCTCCAGAGCATCATGTTTGACTTTCAACTCCATCTTGCTCTGGTTCAGCTCCTCCTCTGGAGATGTGCTTTCATACAAGCCTTCCTTTTTTTTCGTGACCCTGCTGACCACTTCTCTCACCTAGCTCATCTTCTTCTGCCTTTTTTCTTTCATCTCCATCAGATTCGTGACTTTGGCCTCCTCCTGCATGATCCACCGGCTCTTGCAGGTGGCCTTGATTGCTATCAGGTTGCTTTCAGATGCAGCTCTGATCGTGTCGCTGTCCTCTTTCCAGGCAGCTTCAAGCAGAGTCATTTATCTCCCTTTGAGCAAGAATAGCTCCCCAAAGGAAGGAGATTTCCTTTTATTTGTCTCTTTCTACCTGTGTTTGATGTCAAATTTGTCCAAAGCCTTTTCCAAGTTTTTGACATTTTGTTTAGCCAATGGGATGGCACGGTGGTGCAGTGGTTCGCACTGTCACCTCACAGCAAGAGGGTTCTTGGTCGCCTGGGGCCTTTCTGTGTGGAGTTTGCATGTTCTCCCTGTGTCCACACGGGTTCTCTGCGGGTACTCCGGCTTCCTCCCACCATCCAAAGACATGCATGACTGACGATTCTAAATTGCCCGTATGATGTGAGCGTGAATGGTTGTCTGTCTCTATGTGTCAGCCCTGTGATTGACTGCCGACCAGTCCAGGGTGTACCCCACCTCTCGCCCAATGTCAGCTGGGAGGAATTTCCTCCCTCAGGGGGCACTCAACTTCTTCCTTTTGGCTATAGAGTTTGTTTAAGTCCTTGCATGACTGAGCAGAGTGGTGGTGTTGCTGCATGGCATTACCTCTGATCTGCACTTGGCCAAATATCTGAAAGGCACACGTAGTTTTTAGCTGAGCGTGAAAACCCATCTTAACATTAGATAAACAAACATAGAAGGACAGTAATTCTTTCACCTATACATGTACTCACACTGTTCACTGACTGCTGTCAAAAAGAAGGACGCCAGTCTCTGGAGACCTCCTCAACAATGAGTAGCCATTAACTCCATAACTTCATATGTGATAAAAAAAAAAAAAACAGAAACTGTCGCATCATAGAACCCAAACAGCTGTACCTCATCAGTTTACTATAGGCTTTACTAGTAACACTGCTGTCAATCACGGCTTGTGCTGCTGATTATATTTAGAGCTACTGCCATCAAAGTACTAGTAGTAGTCTTCTTAGGGACCAGAGATAGTAGAATAAGACTATCTTATAATAAGACAAAACTAGTCTGTCACTAGTTTTGTCTTATTCCCATTATTGTTTTTGTAGTGGAAAACATTTCTGTGCATAAAACATTATATTACAAAATTTTTGGAGGCCAGGAGAGATGCAGAGAGAGAGGGGTGGGGGGGATCAATACTTCACCTGGAGGCTGAACAGAAGGCTAGCCTGTTTCTCTTCTAAGTGAACAGCACAGCTCATGATGTTACACACACATCAAACCGTCATGGAGAGTTTTGGGCTAGGGTGTGTGTGTGTGTGTGCGTGTGTGTGTGTGTGTGTGTGTGTGTGTGTGTGTGTGTCATGCTCTGTAATGCTCCTGGTGGATCATCCAGGTGGCCATCCAGGTGTGTGGGAGGAAGTAAGCCTTGGCAGACAGATATGATGGGCCCAGTTTTCAAAGAGGACACAGATACACAAACACACTTGCACACAAGCATTTTGATGGACTGAAGGTTGACAACTTAAGATGACTTGTTCCATTTTTTTTCTTTTTGCCTCATTGTCCTGCACTATCAGGAAAAAAGAAATCCTAAATGATAACACATGACATGAGAAAAAAACAAAGAACATCTCCGTGGCTGGGCAATAATTCTATATGATCATTTTAGCACACAGCCACAATAGAAACATCCCGCAGGTTAGCAGAAAAGATATAGAGAACTGGCATCACGTAGCTATTTTTAGCAAATTGTCTTTCAAAATGAACAAAAATTAGTTATTGGATTTTTTGTTTACATCAACTAGACTCTTTTATATATGCTATATAATTTAGAGAAATGTTATTTTGTTCTGACTAGGCCAATTTGCCAGAGCAGAAAAAAAACGTAGGGTCTTTTTCAAACATGATGCCGACATGTTAAATGTACATTGACATGTTTGACTGTTCACTTACAAACCTACATGCATGTGTGAGAGGGGCTTGACATTAAAGAAAAATGAAAAATTCATGATTATCAGAGTGATTTCACATAATCAGACAGTTCATGGTCAGAGACATAGAGTGCCTATTGCTGCCTGTTACGATGCAAGCTAAGTTTGCTACACGTCACATCTGTTATTAAATAAAGCAGCAGAGATCAAGTCAAGTCAATTTTATTTATATAGCCCTATATCACAAATCAAATAATTTGCCAAAAGGGGCTTTATATTCTGTATAGCTTACGACACACTCTATCCTTAGACTTTGATTCGGATTGAAATAAATGTTTCTGTCAGAAAGCAATGCAGTTACTGTTCAGTGAGCTATACACACACATACACACATCTCATGATCTGATGATTTGGTAAGTAAACATCATTTGAAAAGTTAAAAATTAAGAATTGGTGACTGTGACTCTAACACTCACAAACAAAGTCAAATGTAAACACGCACATGCACCACACTAGGATCATACAAACTGCTCAGAGCAAAGAAAGTACACAAAACATTTTCCCTCTGTTTCTCTCTCTCTTTCTCATGCGCTGAAAATATCTGCAGGGCTTCCTCTTCCACTATCAAACAATTGTTTGTTCTCATTATCATAACTCATTAATCCTGATCAGACTCAATCCCACTATCTTTTTCACTGTCTACTTTTCCCCTCTTCTTCTCCTTCTCCCTCTCCTTTGCTCTCTCTCTCTCTCTCACACACACACACACACACACACACACACACACTCGCACAGTTGCACATACATTTGTTTGTTCCTCTATTCATAATTCATAGGTTCTGATCAGACAGAATGTTTGATAAGGTTTACAGTCTGGGCTTGCCCAGGCAGAGAGGGAGACAACAAAAATAAACAGTCATACATATATATATGGTAATACCCACTGGATGATGTAGGAGGCAAAGTTAATGTAATAATACAGTTGAAGAGTGAGGCACTGAATTGCGAGTGAGAGAGGAAACTGGATCATGGATTGTGCTTTTGAAGGCCTTTTCAGAGTGAAAAACTTTAAGGACTGTTTTTTTAAGAAAAGGAAAAAGTTACTATAGATCTATCAATACCTTAATAACTAAAACTAGTGTCTTGATTTACACAAAGTGTGGCTAACAATTATTCGAAATAAATATGTTGCTGTAACCAATTCTCAGTTTCAACCCATACTTTTTGAATTTTACAAAAATCCCGAAAATTATGGTATATGGAATAATTTGAATCTACACGTATATTTGAAACTTTGTCCAGGTCATTCAACGTATTTACACCCAAATACCTAATAAATGACTTGGTCACATGATACAAGTTGGTGAGGAAAGGCTGAATGCACCATTAAACAACTGACTAATATCAGTCAGAAAGAATGATGAAAGCAACACTGAACATCTTCATGGAATAGAGGCTAGTCATGAAGTGGGAGAAAGCTGCAGCTCTGGTCTTATATAGCAATAACCAGGTCCCTCTCTCACTCACCGACACACACGTACTGTACTGTGATACAAACACGCAGGGAAGGGGTGAGGGGATTTAATGTCAGGTAGCATGTACCTCCATGTTTTGGCAAAATTGTTTGTGAATTAATAAAAACAGAAAAAAGAGCAAGAAAGAGAGTAAGAGACACAGAGAGAGAGAGAGAGAGAGAGAGAGAGAGAGAGAGAGAGAGAGAGATGGGCATGAGTACGAGACAGAGGGAGCAGAGGCAGAGATTGATAGGAAAAGTAAATCCAATCCCAAAAATAAAGACTAATCCAAACTGAGCCTGATGGATAAGTTGGTAAATTGAGTAAACAAACTCATCCCTCTCTTCATTATGAGGTGCCGGGAAATATCTTGTCATACAAATGGAACTCAAAACAAGTCGTTTTGGTTCAGATGGGGATAACGTTGGATAAATATGAGCAACAGAGAGAAGGAGCAAGAAAAGAAAGAAGAAGAAAAAAAAGTACAGAGACAAGAAATCTACCCAATAAATGATGATCCCAACTCAGTTTGACAGACTTGGCAACAAAAACAACCCTGAAGTGTTTTGCTCACACCAGATAGCGTACTAGAGAGAGAGAGAGCGATAGAGATGTGAAGAAACAAAGAATGAAAATTGAGAAAAAAAGAGGCATAGAAATGGGGAGACAGAGGGCAATAGAGAGTGGGAAGCCATGTCATGAGACAGTAATTATTGTAAGATGACTGTGTTCTGAGTTGACTAGAAGTCTTTACCTTAGGTAGAAGAAAAGATTGTGGGTCAATGCTGATGTCACACACGTGAGTGTGGGGTCTGACTGGGGAACCACTAATGCAAGACCCCTGGGAGAGACCAGGAGAGCAACAGGCCTTTTACACAGCAGACATTTTGACATTTTCATAGTAGGTAAAGCACAGGTGTTACTCATAACATTAAACTATGGATCTGTTCTACTCAAGTGTCCCAGTAAGTTATGACAGTGTGACAGTGAGCCAGCATGAACAACACCAGGACCTTGAAACTGAAGCAGCTAAATGGAATTAAGCCATCATTAGTTTTATTATTGACATCTGTGCTTTTACTATTGTTACACGTCAAAGTGCCTTCTGTGAAAAAGGTATACGGTGAGTGTTGAGAGGTGCCACGCCAAGACAATCCTGCAAGGGGGAATTGTTTGATTTGTTCATCATCAAGGGAAGAGTGGGACGGCCAATGCCCAAAGCTTATATAGCTCAATATCACAAATCACACATTTGCCTCAAGGGGCTTTATAATCTGTACAGCATACGACACCCTCTATCCTTAGACCCACGATCCGGATAAGGAAACCCCCCCCCCCCAAAAAACCCTCTGGAAGAGCAACAGAGGAGTATTATAACATTCGTACGGGGCGGACACAACATCTCCACAGGCTTTTCTGTTCCCTTCCCCGGCCTGCCATAGCTAGGACAGCAGAGAAGAAGAGCAGAGCGGAGTCTGTGGAAATGCTGGATTGTTGTTTTCACTTGGAGCAAACATTTTATCATTCCCTGCAGACAGACAACATCTGTAGGATCACAAAAATACCTTTGAAGATTAATCCACTTTGAATCCTTTGAATCCACTGCTGCTTAACGGGTATTATGTTTTGGGGTATTTCCCCTCAGGTTTGTGTAGAAAATGCAATGCTGTGGTCACAAATGTGACTAGCAGTATAATAAATGTCCTATCTGGTAAGTCGGTGGATGTTCTGGTTTGTGTATTTATATCATATGTAAGTGTGTGTATTCTCTCTCTGCTCTGAAAATGATAACCAACTGACTGTGGAGCATGGAAATAGACATGCACGCACTATCACTGGTGTTAACTGAGGTTAATGTAAGTTGATAATGTGTGATAAAGTTTGCAACTTCAGCAGTTGCATTTCTAAATTCACTTACTCTGTCGCACTTACACACACAAACTTCCATCAGAAGAAAGACAGACAAAAGCAAGGGAAGACAAGTGAATGAGGAAGACAGACACTGACTTGATCTGTGCATTTTTTATTTTTGTTTCACAGCAAACTATTTTTTACTTATTTTGTGTTTGATTTGCCACACACTTTTACTTACTTACTTCCCGTTGATCCAGTATACGAACATTCCAAAAGTAAAAGTTTCATCCCTTCAGTACAAGTAAGGATCGTGATCTGTGCCAAAGATCATCTGCCATATGGAAATCCATTCCTTGACATAAATGTGAAGCTAGGAAGCTAGTATAAATGTTAAAACAGGGTGCTTTTACTGTGAAGGGAATAAAAAAAGAATGGTGACGTTTTTTTATTATTTATTTATTTGTGTCAAGACTGTTCTTGTTCCAACTGTGCTGGCGTCTGAACACAGAAACACATTAGCAACAGAAAGCTGAGGAAAAATCTGTTGATTTTCCCCTCATTTACACTGGGTCCCTTTAAGGCGAAGCTGAAAGGGAAGGGGACATGTGGCTGTGGCAGAAAAGAACATATGGCATCTGCTCTAGTGGAAAACCTTAATACGGGATGGAGTACTGGCACCCGTCGCCTCACTAGCATTAACATGCTGTCAGAGTTGTTCTGGCAGCACACTAAGTGGAGCACACTTGCCCAGCACTGTTCCCAAGAGTGTTGCAGAGTGTCCCTTCACACTTGCCATCCATCCTGGACCGTGTTATCAGTGCTGTTATAGAAAGGCGAGAATACAAACACGCTGGAGGATCTCTGTTTATCCGATCTCCAGCCAAAGCCAGTCATAAGCACTGGTCTTGTTAACTTGGTGAGAAAAAAAAAAAGACATACAAAATAGAAAGCTAGAGAAAATAAGAGGGCCAACTGTAAGTTAGCAGAGAAGTGGCAGTAACAGTAACAAACGCTGTAGCAATGTTATGGACATTTTCACATTGTAACAGCATATTTAAAGTCAAAACCAGAGCTATTTATTTATTTTGTAATTTACAGGGTGCTTTCCAAGAAAACATCAAGATAATTACCAAAAAAAGGAGAAGAAATAAATACTTTTAAATTCATGTTTAGACCTCCCCGTGGTGTTCAGGTTAAAAAATAAGAACATATAATAAAAAGTAATTTTGACTTATCGGGGTAGGAAAAGCACAGGTGTAAAGAGTAAAATGAATGCTGGCTGAATTCCATTTAGCTGTTTCTGTTTTAGGGTCCTTATATTTTACTATGACAAGTCAAAATGTCGGCTGTGAAAAAGACCTATTAGCAGCAGCAAAAGTTACAAGGCCAGGTTGCAAAGCAAGGAAATAAACATAATTTAACGTTGTTTCAAGAGCACCATGCTTTTGGTTTTGTGCACAAATCTGAAAGGGTGGACACATACAGTAGAAAAAGACAGACAAGTAACATGAGCTTATCCGGGACAGACTACATTATATCAAAGCCACTCAATATAGACATAAAAAATTTTGAAAAATAGAAACAAAATAGATATAATACACATCATGCGCAACAGTAATAAGATAAATGAAGGAGATCGACATTTCTATGTGGGTAAAACACAGCAGTGGCATTAATAGGAGAGATTCTGCATCCCCTCTAGCTAAGCATTTCCTACAGTGTGGACATTTGGTGACAGAATTAATATTCTGGTCTATAGAGATGATCAATCCCCCGCCATCAGGGCTGGAGAACACAGCCTGTTCTGCTTAAAGCAAAAGCTAAATTGATTTTTGATCTGGGTACCATGGCTCCAGCGGAAGAGAGGAATGTGATCTGTGTTGGGGTTTCCATTCAAACTAATATTTGGAATAGGTTTTGTTATAGTTTTGTGGTCTGCTCCTATGGTCTCTTATCTTTGTTGCCATTACCCTTTTCTGCTGACATGATGTTTATCATTGTCTCAGTTACATTATTGTCTGAGTCCAAATGTAACAACCACTGGTGGGAAATGAAATACTAATTAAGAATGACAAGAGATAGCTTTCAGCTGGTCCTCTTGGTGAGAAAAAGGTAGAAAATGAAAAGATCAATGTGGAACAATGAGCACCGGAGAGAGGCATTTTTCGGTGAAATTTGTAAGTATGATGATGAAGGGTGATGAGGTGTTTTACAGAATGTTAAAATACAGAAGACAAGTGAAGGTTAGCCTGCTGCTCTTTGACTATCTTCGCTTCTCATTATGCATTTCTCAGGGTTGTAGACAAGTGCAACCTTGTGACTCCAAGAACAGAGCACTTTTTTAATTACTGCCTGACTCATGCTGGTGTGTGTGTGTGTGTGTGTGCGCGCATGTGTGTGTGTGCGCGTGCACGCATTTATTAAAACAATTCTGAGCATTTGTGTGGTTACGAGTCAACTACACCTCTCAGCATCTCATCTTGTACATTTGTCTTCTGCACCGACTTTAAGTTTATTAAGCGCTAATGAGAACTGGAGTTAAATTCCTGCCATGTGTCAACACACTTGGCCAATAAAGCTGATTCTGGTTCTGATATGTAAATGTGCTTTCATCAGTGTGCGCACACCTGCCTGTACGTTTGTTCATCTAAAATATGTGCTTGTGTGCAAGTACACACATCTTTAAATATTCATCAGACTTGACTTTACATTGTAATTGTCCAGCCAAAGTAAAGCAAAAGTCATCATTATCCAGATGATTAAGCCTTCTGCTTCTACTTTCATGCTAGGGGAGGAAACAGTAAGGAGAAAAAGCTTATTGCAAAAACTGCAAATGATACATTTTTGGTGGAGTAGTCCTTTAAGGAAAGCCAGATTTTAACAGTCAGTAACAGTATGAATGATCATCTCTGCTTGTCATTATCACATTAACTCTGCATCAGCTGTCAACAAAGTGCCACAGTGTATGCATACTTGTTTACACACACGCACACACACACACACGCACACACACACACACACACACACACACACACACACACACACACACACACACACACACTCATCATCTTTTTCTCCTTGACTAATCTCCAAACAAAGCTGTGAATGTTAGCCTCTAAAATCCTTTCACTTTGAATTTTGTTGAAAAAAAAAATCCCTGGAGAAGAATAAAGAAGGACAATGCAGGAAAAGAAAGAGATGAAGAGGCGAGCGTTGCCAACTCCTGCTGAGACCTCTTTGATAGACACAGAGTTTTTCAAAGAGGGAGTTTGGTTCTTTTGCAAATCTCTCCGCACGGGCTGTGAGCATTTTGTGTGTCTATTTGTATGGGACTGTATGTGTATGAGTTAATTTTTCTTTCTTTCATTTGCTTATTTTTGGGTAGTCCTCATTATCTGAATGCTGGAGTCCTCATGATGTAATCTGTCTTGAATTCATTAAAGAGCCATTAGATTACCTTGATGTTTTACAATGCAACAAATTAGGCTTACTGGAATCCCACCACTAATAAGATTAACCCTTCCTTTTCACTGTTAAAAAAGTGTAGTGAAAATGTGATATTGTACAGTTCCTCTGCTGACAAAGCAGGGGAGTCCTGGTCTGACCCTCTCTGCATGAGAGAGAAGCAATTAGATCCCTCTACTTTGGGGCCAGATTTAAAAGAATGGAGCACAAACAGGGTGAGCTGCATATATGATTACAGCCTCTATCCCCTGCTCTACCCAGCATCACAGAGAAGAGAAGAGAAGAGAAGAGAAGAGAAGAGAAGAGAAGAGAACCACATTTTTAATTAAAGAAAGAAATACAGCCATAAGAGGAGTTATGGAATTAGGAAATATGTACAAGGTGGAAAGAAATGACAATGAAGTAGGACAGGCTGGAGGTTGGAAGAATGAAAGCAGCTACTGTGGTTTAACATGAGATTTGACTTGTTCTGTCATATTCGGTTTGGTGTAAGGATAAAGTATTTGCATGGTTTCATATTGTACGTGGTGTGGGTAGCTATTATCATCCATCAGCTTTGTTTCCACACCTGCGCGGGATCTGGTGTACCCAGCTTCCGTGTAATCAGTAGTGCTTTCCTTGCATATTTTCCTGTAACTTAATTCTCACAAATTTGTTACTAAAACCATATCTAAATTTAACGCAGACCACCTGAGCCTAGCTGGAGTAAAAAGGCTCATAATGCTGACAGGGCAACCGCAAAACTTCCAACACACACAATGAAGATTATCACTGATCATTTTCACATGCCGTGGACCTTATATCACCTCATAACAGTGTGCTGAGCCAAGGAAAAACCTGAAAGTAATGTGACCAAACACCAAATGATAATAATTCAAGCAGGAGATGTTATGTAGAAAGTCAGGCTTTCCTTTCAAATTACCCTATTGCCACCACAAATCCCTCTTGTTTAACAGGGTTTAGTTCTATAAATCTGTCACAGACAGAAGTGTTTAAGCCTTGTGATGGCACGGCACGTAACACAGACCTAATATGAATAAACAGACGGGATTATAGGCTTAGTGTAAAGACATAGGCTACAGAAATGACAGGTAGTGTGACAGTAACAGTGGCCCAGGTCTGATCTCAAGGATGTCAAGCACTAAATAAAGTTGATGACACACAAGTTGGCAAAGATGGCATGGCGGGCATAAAACATACAACAAAACAACATAAATTATGCAAATAAGAATTATTTGAACTTGATAGATTTGATGGATAGATAGTTTGGATGGATTTGCCAGCTAACTAAGTTGTTGTTAAACTAAACTGCTAAACGGCCAAAAAGTTATTCATGTTCTGGTGTTTTTTTGACAGTTACCAAACTGCTTCAGGTGCATTACAGCCACCCGCTGGATTGGAATAGGGCTTACCCAGATTTGCGTCCGGGGAAATCAGATTTGTGATCTGGTAAACAGAGATACGTTTATGTGGCTAAATGTAAACAAAAGTGTATTAAATCTTATTTTATCCGGATATGACACTTGAAATGAGTGTAATGGTGTTTGAAATGGGGCATGAGAATGGTCAGGAATGTTCACTAAATCGTAGAAAATTAGCAATGGCATTCAAGTGGAAAAACTGGGAAAGTTAGCTAGTTTTCCAGTAGTGATAATGATATCAATTGCTGTGCTTTTGCAAGACTACTTAGCCATCATGGAGATCTTGAGTTTTTGGTGGAAGAACAAAACATAAATTAGCATTACAGCAATAAGTATAATAGGAAATCATGACATGGTAATCGACCACTTAACCTTCATGAAGGACTGGATGATCTCTCTCTCTCAAATTAGCATGAGTCAGAATACTCCCCCCTCTCTCTTTCTGTCTCTCTTAGCTCGCTCTGCGGCTTTACTGAATATATGTTGGGTAAATGTCTTGTGAATGTTTGCCCTGTCTGTGTGTGATCTTCACAGACAGAATAAGCATAATAAGCGGGTCCAGCTCGGTTCTTTTTTTAATAAATGTGGATCTTGTGGTGGTGTGGTGATATTGCTGTGTTACTTCACCCCAAAAAGCCTCTCACCCAGGCAGGAAGGTGGCTCTCCAAACTCAGCAGTTAACCACAATTTGAACTCAGGAAGACACAAAGTGATTAAATCAGCAGTGGCATCTTCTGTGAAGGAGACTGGCAGCTGTACTTCTTGTCACCTTGGCAGATGAATGACACGTCTCCTTGTTATCCCATTGAACATAATACTTCTATCAGTTCTCTATCTGTGTCTTATCCTCTTACCTCTGTTCTCATTTGTCTTTATTTCTGTCTCTTGCACCGCATCTCACTTGTTCTCTTTACCTAGCACTAATGAATTCTTTTGTCTTCTACTTTTTGGAACTTTTTTCTTCCCAACTGTCTTTCTTTCACTTCCTTCCCCTCTATTTCTCTTTCGCTCTTGCTTTTTTTCTCTTCATCCTTTGGTTATTTGAGGACGTGGTGTAGCGTCATGTCTCAGGCCACTGGAGGACTTTTAGAAGTCAACACGAGAGAGACTGACATGGTCTCCCGGGATCCTGCACACACACACACACACACACACACAAATTCATTCACACACACCAGTGTTAAGCTCTCAAATTCCTCACAAAGAACTTCACTCCCACGAGGCAAGATGCCACAGAGAGAAAAACAAAGAGATGGAATGTTTTCTCTCTATCCTCCCCTTTCCTTCCCTTTCTCTCCTCCTCTCGCTGTAGTCTTCAGTAGTTCTCTGCAGTGCAGTACAAACATGCAGAGTGATCAAAGAGTCTGGGGTGTCAGAAGCGAGGGACAAGATGGACGTGTGTGGAAGACAAGATGAGAAAGAGTGGCAGGACAACAGAGCTGTCAATCAAACATTCTATCAAACTCAGTGGAGCTTGTATCCCAGTGGCATGTCTAGTGGACTTATGAGCTTACCTGGAAGACCATCAGTGCACTATCATACCTCCTGCTTTGTTATCATTCCTGCGCTTCTTTGTGTCTAAATTCAGGGGACTTAATCAGAGGAAAAATAATGATATCTGTAATCAATCAGTAGTGGGAGATGTCCGCCTGTCCGTGCTTTGTTCTATAAAACAACACTTTACAAATTAAAAATGTTTTTAAATGAATGGAAATTAAAAATGTTTGGTAGTAATTGATGATGATAGTGTTAATAACTGATAACTTTAGGGAACATCAATTGCCCGTTGAGAGGAATATTCCTTCCTCACTGAAAAATAACATGGACAGGTGTATTAATATTAAAACTATGGCACACTGTAGGTATGCATTGTCATTACAATAAAATATCTTTAAGCCAACTCTAATGTGACGAATATGAAGTGAAATGTTGGTAGAAAGGGAGGGTGCACTGAAAGCGCTCATTAGGAAAACTTCCCCAGACTAAATTGAATTCCACCATTAACCAACTCACTTTATAAAGCATGCTTTAAAGAGCATTTTATCTTTGGCTTGAATGCTGATACTAAAGCTTGTAGAAGAAAATTTGTAGAGTAAGTTTGTTCAGAAAGAAGTCAAATGAATTATGTTTATTACAAAGCCTTGCTGTGTGTATCATGGAGTCACAGCACCATCTTCTGGATCCAGAGAGAAGTACATATACAGTTGTGCTGTGTGTGTGTATACATATATATATACACACACCAAAAAAAAGAATCATGTCTTATTTACTTACTGAAGATGAAGTGTATTTTAATCTCTATGTCAGATCCATTCACATGGAGTGCTAATCTAAAATGCTGTTCTTACCTTTTTTCTGTAATATAGACCATTAACTGTCCTTGGCTTTCTCACTCTTCAACATTGCTCTTCTGTATTCTTCCTCTCCCTCCCAACTCCTCAGGCTGCAGAGAGAAACACTCTGTCTGTGTCAGCAATGAAATCCCAATATCTGTGAGTGACCAATTCCACTATTTACCTGCACCTGATTCAGGGTGTAATTGAACAGGAAACGCTTCAGCACAATGAGAGCACTCGACTGTGTACAGTCCCACTGACACTGACTTCTATAGTAAATCTGTATTGCAATTCGAAATTTTCTTTGTCCTTGTTTGTAACATTGTTATATAGACAGAAAAAAAGAATTATTATTACAAAACACTATGACAAGTGATAGCTTGTCAACACTGAAGGATTGATCACTCCACAATCTGTATGAAGGACATTGGTAAAGAGCAAAAGTGGTGGCAATAAATGAGAACAATGTACAATTTCAGCAGAGACTAGTGTTTACATTTAACACTGTAAAATGGTGATGATAGGTGGGCTTTGAGTTCAAAGACTATGCAGTGGCTCACCTCATATACTTACTGTATCATAAATCAGGTGCTGGATTGGTTGAAGAACGCCGTCCAAGGTTGGTCCTTCAATGGGGATGAAGGCCAGGCTGAGCCTGCTCATCATCCCCAAACTAGACAGCCTATCCCCACAGAGACTGTATATCTGTATAAAATCAGCAACAGTCAGTACAGCAGTGATGCACTCTTGTACAATATCCCGCTGCCTAGCAACAAAGGAGCACTCTTTATTGCAACATTTCCTCTCTCTGCAGAAAGACAGGGGGGAGAGAGAGACAGAGAGAAACAGAACTGTGCTTGTGTTATTCTATTGATTTGCTTTACTTTAAGTGTTAGTTGTGTTGTTTGTTTAATTTAAAAAAAACCTCTACTGATTACATTTTGTAGCTCTGTAAACACATCTGTGTAAGCCGTCAATAATGAGTACTGTGTAGTAAGAGTTTTCAAATTGATCCGCATTCAGCAGTTAGGTTGGTGTAGCTGGGAAGTGACCTTTTCCAACCAAGATGAAAGAAACTGTTTTACATTACAATACAAATCCAACATCATTAACTGCAGCCTTAGATTTAATTAAACATCGATTTGTATGAGGTTTATGTTTATGGTGTAGATGGGGTAATTGTTGCGTGTAGTTTTTACTGTTACTATTTTATCAAACTTATCCTAAACAGTTCAAATGATGCTAAAAACAAAGACTAGCTAAACATTTTGTCTCTAAGCAGCCGCTAGATGCTACATCAGATTGTTACATGTGTAACAAATCTGTTGTGTTATATGTTCCTTAACAGTGAATGGGGCACAGAAATATGTGACATCATCTTTTTCAAACTGAGCCCACTTCAAACCAGTGAGAGGAGCACAGAGAAAAACACAAATACACAAATCTCTGATGCAAAATAACCAAAATTGTTCTAACTTTGGCAGAAAATTGAATGTGTTCTTGTAGGGCCCCACTGCAGAGTAAGAAGCTGACAGACAAAATAGGTTGTTGGGGCCTGTTAGAGTAAGTAAGAAAGCTGTTGAGTAAACAAACCAACCGACAATGCAGAAATAGCTGGGGCTAACATGTACAAGTGTCAACTCCAGCAGGTGTCATCCTCTCAAGACTCACTCAGGACAATGACAGGTGATAAAGACTTAAAATGCACACACACACACACACACACACACACACACACACACACACACACACACACACACACACACACAGGCAGCTGGTGCTAACCCAATAAACAAGCTGTCAGAACCAACAGGTCGGGCTGCTTGATGCATCGTTTTAGCCGCAGCAGCACAATCATCCCATTAAAACAGTGACTAACAACAGCATCATCAAGGTAAATTACTGTAACATATTCTTTTTATTATCACATGTGCAACATTAGTGAAATATTTTGAAATGTTCCTGTATCATATATGGTGTTATCTGCATATCATATATGCTGCCACTGTAAAGTTCCTGTGATACAAACACATTTAGCCTCTGTTGTACTTGGCAGTATAGGGGAGTTACCATGTATGTTGATACAACTTCTAGATATAAAATTGTACACAGTATATCAACTACTGTAAACAGTGTTATGGAAGGCATCTCTAAAGACAAATTAGGCTGTAAATTTAAAAATATAATTAGATGTGTCTTATATAATATCTAATAGGCAAATACAAAAATGGAACGCTTAGATTACAGTGTATTCTATTGTTGTGTCCACTCTTTATGCATATGAATGTACTGAATGCTACTGTATGACCTAACTTATAGGCCTAGTAGATAAAATAAGTGGACTTTATTCATGGCTTGTTTATGGCCTCTTATATTTCCCAGTATCCTCTCCTCCTGCCTCCCACCCAAGAAGGGTGGATGGAGGAATCGATTAAAAGATGGGAGGTTGGGTCTCTGCTTAATTTTTTGTTTGACTGCACAGCAGCCTGGTTCCTCTCAGTAGCGCCTCCTCATCCTCATGACCCCATACAGACATTATTTTCCTGATGCTTATGTGCACGTATAGTAACATACAGATGTTGACTTTTGGTATTGTTACTTAATAAAAATCCAACCTGAAATAGCTGCTGCTCCCACCTGCAATAACATTGACTGCCGTCTTGATTTACATGTGCAGTGAATACAAACAAGTGACACATAAAAGGCAAAATCAACATAAAGTGTCTTAGCTGGGTCACCACAAGCCTCCAGAACAACTTCAGTGATCTTTGGTTTTGATTCCACAAGTCCCTGGAGCTCTAGTAGATGATGGAAGACCATTTGTCCAAAGTATATTCCCTCATTTGGTGCTTTAATGATGATGGAGGAGAGTGCTGTCTTACACATCGCTCCAAAATCACTCATAGGTGCTCAGTTTGGTTGAGATTTGGTGACTGTGATGGCTACGGCATATAGAGCTAGACCAATAAATCAGCTAAGGCAATATAATGGCCGATTTTAGCTTATTGTAGATATCGGTGTCTGTGTATGTGTCGGCTGATAAGTAACAAGAAACTGCAGTACAGAAATGCCAAACTTGTATCTGCTCCTCAGTTCCCCTCGGCCCGTCTCCAGGCCCTGCTTACTTCTCCCAGGCCGTGTTCTTCCCTTCAACTCCCCGGACCTGCCTTCCTCTAGCTGTCCACCAGATGTCCTCGGACTTTCCCTCCTTTTCTCGTCACCTGACTGCCCCACCTATTCACATACCTGTTCCCATTTCTCATCAGCCCTGCGGTCACCTGAGCTTCCCCACCTGCACCTCATTCCCTAATCACCCCTCACTACATATACCAGTTCACTGCCTTTGTTCCTTGCCAGTTTATTATGTTATGTTGCTGTGTGCATAGTCTTGTCAGTGCCAATAAATCAGAAAAGTCATCCTGTTGACTCCTCTATTTGCGCTTGTGTCCAGTCCCCATTGCCTGCTCTTCCATTGTGGCCAAACTAGGTTTGAGAGGTAATTTAGAAACATATTAAAATGACATAGGTTGTTCACCAGAGCTTGGTGAACCTTGTACCCTGTATCAAAGAAAACTACAGCACATTTGTTATGTTTTTCCACTAATTTATCCAAGGTTTCACCCATGTGTCTGTTTCATTATTTTTTTTCTATACCTCCTTATAGCTTATTTGTTGCTCTTAATTGTAGTTGTCATATACCACAACACATCTGTGAGAGACAGTGTCCATTTTATTTTGGTGTGCTTCCTGTCCTGCCCGCCCCCCTCCACCGCCAACAAACCGACAACCATGAGATCAACCGTCATTAGGCTACAGCCACTGCCAGCCATGTCCTGCCTCTAAAACAAAAAATACTGTTTTTAGCATTTTAACGCACAAGCCACGAGCAGACTTGCTGCTCTTTTTTAAAAAACAAGTTCTTTAGATTTTTCTAGGAATAATAGCGTCGTTTTTTTGGCTTTATTTATTTTTTGATAAGAAGGCGAGAAGATGTCTTCCCCCGCGCAGGAGAGGAGCTGTGGCGTTCAGCTGGTGAGCGCGGCGCTGTTGCTGCTGCTGCTCTCGCTCTCGGGTAAGAAACAACACAGTCAAACTGATCGATGCTTTTATACATTGATACGCGGATCAACAGTTCGATAAGATGATCGCTCCCGCACACAGCTCCATCTTTAGCCCCCCCCCATACCTGAATCTGTGTGTGTGACAGGGAGGGAGGTAATGTGAGATCATGTCGGTTAATTGTTATTCCAGCATTTTCCCAGTTTGACAAAAACCACCCATTAAAATCAGATTGTTGCTCCCCTCGACCGCTTTAGCTAAACTGTTAGGCCTATCTGGTCAGTTGTGTTAGTTCTGGAAGGACTAACTTCTCCCTCTACGTCTCTATTTAGATACTGTTGACAGCTAAATAAGTGGTCCGGTGTAGCCTATCACAGCCTTTAAACGGGATTATGATGCACTATATAAAAATAAATATTGGCTTAGTCTGCAGACAGAGTGATAGTGTAGGTCTCTGTGACTCAGTGCGTGTGAGTGATGGATAGAAATAGGCGTATAATAAGGTGCTAACAATACTGTTATTTATAGGCCTGGTATTCAGTAACAGCAGGGCCGTTTCTATCTTTGTGGGGGCCCTATGCAAAATGTTGTTAGGGGGCCCATATTTTGTGAAATATATCATATATAATAATATATAGATATCTTTTTTTTTTTTTTTTTTTTTTTTTTTTAAGCATATAGGTGTTTACACTCAACACACGAGGGCACTTGGCTAAGAGAGACCGGTCATTTTAATTTCTTAAAAATAAAAAAAATGGCTAAAATGGTAGCTTGGGGGCCCCCTGGTGGCTTTGGTGGCCCTATGCAACCGCATAGCCCGCATATGGCAAGAAACTGCCCTGAGTAGCAGACATATAAACCTAGGCCTACATATGGGGGGCATCTAAAAAATAGATCGGTGAATTTATATGGATGCATGAAACAGGGAGCAGTGTGTGAACATATCCACCCCAGGCTGGTTCATGACAATTCAAAGACAGCTACCAGATCAAAACATGCCCACATCTCATCAAACCCACGGCATCATTGTTCCAATTGAGACTGATCAAATAGGCGTAAACATAAAGCTGGTGCTCCCCAGCAGATTTGCAAACAAAAGCCAACTTCATCCCGAATTATACTATGGAGTAGTATAGTATCAATAATATTAGTGTGCTTCCTGTCCTGCCCGCCCCCCTCCACCGCATTTGTGAGTACCCAAAATTACGCACAAATCTCAGTTGTACACTTTTTGCAAATCCTATTTTTCATTTGTAGATCATGTAGTCTAATACACATTTGTAAATATTATTGAGACTATTTTCAGTCCGTATTATACAAGCCAGTTTTGTCATGGTAAGGTATTATCAGCGTTGGGCTACTCCCTTCCTGTTGCTTGCTGTAGTTGCAATAGCAATATTAAATGCGGTATAGTGAAGCCACTTCTTGTCAGTGACAGATTTGAAAGTGTATGCATGGCACACTAGTAAAACTCAACAAAAATGTTGGAAAGGGAAATCAATAAGTGTCACTGTGTTGACTTGATGAAGAAATAACATTCAGTTTAGGAAACAGGGTTTAAAGAAAGTCAATTATTCTTTTCAAATAATGATAAGTCAAAGAGGGAATTAGGAGCTCTCACTGTATACCATTAGGGACCATGTAGACCATGGTCTATTTTGGGCTCCCGTGCCTCTTCACTGGGCCGTTTGCACCCGGGCAGGACACAGGATGTGAGGCTGGGCCATCATAGAGGGAGAGATCAGTCAGTGGTTGAAGTCAGTCAGGAAGAGAAAGCTATTTGTCTTTGCTGATAGAGGGGAAGGGGTTGGATCATTCCAACCTCTGTGGTGGTTTGGTATCTGAATGATTAGTTATTGGCTGACACAACGCAATGAATCAATCATGAAGATAGTGTTTTCCACAAAGTTAAAGCAATGGGGGAAATGTGGCATTCATAGTTTTTAAAAGATTTCTATGTTTCATGGAAAATCAAATTTTCATCCAATTTCATCATTTCGTTGTCACTTTAAAACCATACGGAAAGGCAACATCTTCAAATCGTCCTTTTGTCTTCTCAGTTCATCAAATGTTGCAGATCAGTGGTTTGAAAATGACATAAGGAAACTCACACTAGTGTATTTTTAGATGGTGTCAGCACCCTGTGCTTTTTCACCTATACCAACTGCAAACAGATACCCAAACGTATTGCTGTTGCTGGGGAGCTCGTTGCATGGAGATGCTACTAAGATACAGCTGTTCCTTTCAACAGGTTGTGGCCTGTGCTTTATGGAATAAAATGAAAGATTACTACATTCCTCTTTAATTTTTGTAATTTGTAATTTGTAAACTGCTTAATTGTCTAAACTAAAGATTACATAAAATACATACACTTTGAGATGCCCCACAAATCAAAAACAAAATCTTGTTACATTCTCAAATATCTGAACAGCTGACTTTTTATTTAAGATGCAAATATATTACTATTTATCCACGGTTTAGACCCAGGTGGTTAAGAATGTACGATGTCTGCGTGCTTTATGTGCTCAATAACAGATGTGGTGCCACACCCTGAGCTCGCCCATGAAAACAACTAAGGTCAGGCAGTCATAAAGGTCGTGCTGCAAGCATGTGAGAAAGGAGAGACGTTTTACCCACTTATCAAGCAGTATTATGTTGACAGTATGATAATATTGTGTTGCCCTTAAAGCACACACATTTGTCACTCCTTGCTGAGTATTTAATGCAGCTGGGAAAGCATTCAGTAATGTGGTTTTATAGTAATACAGCAAAAATCTTTGCATTTGTTGTGTGCTGCCTTTTGGAAGAACACAAACTGTAGTTTAGGCTAACAACAGGTTTGTCAGTAGTATTCCAATGGATCACCAATATTCTTTCTTTCCTATCAGTGTTTTAACTTTACTAGGCAACCCCACAGTTACAGTTCCTGCAGAGAGGCACTAGAGGGCAGCAGCACACTGAAAAGAAAAGTACTGTAAATGCACTGGCACAGACTTCAAACAGGCCAAAGTGCAACCCTTATGTGGCATTAGTAAGCACAGGAGCATCCAATTACAGCAGTTCAGTCAAACCTTTCGTTTTCTATGAGAAATCAATATTCAAAACAGTTCCTAAATGATAATTTCTACAAACAGTAGACTTTCAGCAGGGAGATATTTCTGTAAAGGGGTTGGGGAGCAACTTAGGCTGTGGTTTAGTTGGTTAAAGCAACTCCCTAGTAAACAGGAGATCTTCCCATGCTGTCACAGAATATTGTTTTGCATTTAGGAGACCTACATTTTCCATTAAAATGTGCTTTAGTCTTCCAATAACATGTTAATGAACATTAAACTATCTTTGTTTTTGGTTTTGAATAGTATGATTCGAATCACAATGTATGTCATTCAGACAAAGTGTAATTTTATCTTTGAAAAATTGTTATCCAAGTGACATTAATCCTGGCCTACAATCAAATATTAAGTAACACTCAGAAGCTGCCCAACATTACAGCAACTTGTATCAGCGTACAAGACATACTGTTTTACAAAAGAAAATGTCATGACTTTGTGTCATGACATTGTCCACCAAGCTTTGCCAATGACCTGTCAATGTAGAAAATCCTGTTGGTGATAAAAATAGGAACTTACAAATAATTTATTGTCATTTTCAAATGTAACAAAGGCATTTATACTACTGCACAATAAACCTTTAATTTACTTTTAATTTTATACTTTTCACCAGCATTCCTGTATTGAACTGTCACTATTTTGTTTCTGGGCAGTATAAGAATGTGTCCCTTCCTTGACATCTTTGTTACACAGAATTAATTATTATTCGAAAGTGGAGGACATGACATAAGATGTTAAGATGGACACAGTGTTTCTTTTCAGATTCCTGTCCTGTTGGGGAACTGTGAACTGAAACTTAACTGATCTAAAAAAAAAAAAAATGTTATGCTAAACTGTGATGAAGATTCTTCGTATCAGTTGCTTGCACATCATTTTTTTGAGTAGTCATTACTGATATTATCACTTGATTTACTCTGCTGATAATGTTTAGCACTACCACCATTCAAAACTAGAGGCCTTTGTGTACATTTGTGTCTGCCTCTGTACTTGCATGTTTCTGTGTTTTTATCTGGGTGTAGGCCACATGCGTATATCTGCTGTAGATTCCACTCAAACCCTGTAAGTGCTTTTTGAAATTTAAAATGTACTGTATCTTAAAGCAGACAGACTTGGTGACTCTACTATAAGTAGACACGACTGTCTATAATGCAGTGAAGGACAGAGAGTGGTCAAAGAGAGGACAAAGAATAGAAAGTACCTTTCAACTCTTGCTCAGTCCGGTCAATATTTTTCCAAGTTCTATGGATTTACGAGTGATCATAACAGAGTATGGGCTTATGCAGTTATTATGACTTCAGCACTGCAGTGAAGGTCAGTATACTGTATAATGCATTCCTGTCTGTGATACTGTGTTTTTTTTTGTCTCCCATATGTAGTAGTGTTTAGATAATGCTAATATTACAGTACCATATCACACGAAGATGCTGCAGTACTCACACCATACTGTTTTTGCTATATAGGGTTCTGAGACTGATCCCAGTCTAGTCATGACATAATCAGATTAAAGCTTCTCCTTCCCACAGGATTCCTGCAGCTCTTCCAGGAATTACTGACATGCCATATTTTTGTTTTGAGCTGTATTGACTGCTGCAGTGTGCAGAATGCAATGTGGCTTTCTCCAAAGCAGGGGGTGCTAGAGCTAAGCCCGGCAGTAGGCTACAGAACACAACTGAATCACAACTCAACAATACCAGACTGAGTAGAACAGTTTAAAGGCACCATGCTGGGGTCAACATATCAAGCACAAAAGGTTTGTTGGCTTTACAGGTTTTGTTAAGTAGATGTGTTTGGTAAAGCTGCAAAAATAACTCACCTTTATATAAATGTCCCTCTTGTGTTAGGAGGCAAAAGCATAAACAATGGTAACACCTGACCCAAAAACTGCTCTGGCTGAGCAATACTGACCCACCACATACAGCCACCCTCTTCTAACTTGCAGTCAAATTTTAAATGAGTCATCAAAATACCAAATGGTCAATTGCAACTCGTCAATTATATCGCTTAGCTCACACAATCAAGTGCTCGGATGCCAAGCAGCTGCAGCAGAAGTGGAAGCTAAGCGAATAACAAATAATGTCTGCCCCACTAAAAGCAGCTGGGAATTTAATCATTTTTTCACCAGCAACACATCTGAGATCAGATTTGATGTTATGGACTAAGTCCTCATGATGCCATCATCATTCAGCTAATGTTGCTTATGAAGTTAAATAAGTGCTGCCAGTTGAAGTGCGTTTTAGGGGCTTTGTGGTGAACTCCGGCTCTAAGGAGGTGGGGATCAGAGGCCAGACCCATAAAAAGCATCAGGGTCCTGACTGAAGGAGCAGCCACTGGCTTTAGCTAAAGACAAAAAGACCTAACCTGGCCAACAACCTGAAGGACGCTATATAGTGCTGCTTAGCCCTCAATAGTTGGCTTCTTTAAGAAACTTTCAACCCTGATAACTTTGATAACCCTGAAGTGTCAGCACACTCAAGACCAGCAATTACTCTATCAAACCCCTCAGGACCAGCACCTATTATAACCTTAAATCCAGTCAGAACCATCTTCAACACCAAAAACAAGTGAGTGGTGATACTTTTAGGGATTGTACAACTCAGTCCTAGTAAATGAGTTTCATGCAAATAGAGCCCGTCTAAATACTTAGCTGCAGCCCTTTATGCCCTCAAAGCAGCTTTAAATCACTTTTAGAAGAGACCTTCAAAGGATGTTGTCTGTGGATTTGTCAAATTAGTCTTCAGTGGGTTCCTCAACTCCTAAGCTTTGTCCATGCCATCCCACTAACTGGAGTGAGATCTGGAAGAAGGAGAGTTTAGACTAATCCAGGCTACTGTAAAAAAAAAAATTCATATATATTGAAACTTTACTGGATTTTAGGAGCCATGCTGAAAAACATTTGTGCACACTCCCTATGGAAAAATGTACCCGACTGACAATGTTGCTTAGATATGTTGTGGTGCCTCTCCAACTCTCAGTTATCCATAGCTTTTATCCCTTTTTCTTTCTTTTTGAATATAAACTGGAACACCGCATGGTTGTCATTTCAATTCTTGTGAAAATATAAGCTTTGTGCATTCATAAAACCTAATGAGAAGGTGGTCACACACTGTAGAGTTGGATAAGAGGAATGGGGAGGGCACAGGAAAGATGATGTAACACACCTACCTACGTTTTACCTTTTTTTCTGCAATGACCTTGTAGGGGAGTAGGGAACAATGGAGGGAAGTAGAATGAATAAGAGAGAGAAATGCATGGCGTACTGGAAAGTGAAGCTGGGGAGAAACAGAAAAACTGTAATTTTGGGGATAGGTAGCAGAGGGGTCAGACAGAAGAGGTACCAGGAAAGAGGCGTGAGAGGAGGCAAGAGAGGTGGACAAAGATGGGAGAGGAAAGAGGGAGGGGCAGAGAGAGGGAGGAGTCGCATGAGGCTGCTTCACTGCAGTATTTCATCTGTTAGCAAGTCTCTGTCTCACTCCGTCTCTGCATCTGCCTCTCTTTCTCACCATCCACAGGACTGCGGAGTCAGCAGGAGCCTTTATCAAACTGTTTCTCACACTGTTTATCTATGTGTGGCTTCTAGTAGCAAAGGCACATATGTGTATACAGTGCTTACTTGTGTGTGTGTGTCAGTGACAGCGGTGTCTGCTTGAATGTGTCTGTGTAAGCTGTGTGTACAGGTCAGTATGTGGGGATGACATTGACTTAGCCCAGCTAGCATGCTTAGCTCACTGTCGACAAAGCACACTTTGTAGAAGGGTGTGTATGCGTGTGGGTGTGTGGGTGTGTGTGTGTGTGTGTGTGTGTGTGTGTGTAGCATGTAGCAGGTGCTGCGCTGAATCACAAGG
>LKNJ01003760.1:513-49007 GCA_002120245.1 Maccullochella peelii | reverse complement strand
ATGGTTCCCAGGCAACAGGCGCCCCCCCTCCCCTCCGGCTCACATCCACCTCCTCTTTTCTGTCAAGTGTCATCGGGCTCTCTGCTGACAGTCTTGATGTATGCAGGGTCACGGCCTGGTTACAACACCAGCGCACAGATTGACATCTGTTAGCACTCAGGTGGATGAAAGGACGAGGCGTGTTATTACCGACACAGCCGGCCTCATTTATTCACCTATCGACTGACCCCAGCTTCAGCCACAGTCATCAGAACATTTGAGTGAAAATTGGTTTTAAAAATCTGGATATTTTTTAGTGAAGATCATGTGACACTACAGGACTCTGCTGGAGGTGGAGGTGCTCCAACTATCAGGCCAAATAATAATTAACAGTTTATCGTACAAATGTTTGAACTTTTATAGGTGACTTCTTCCCCTTTTTTTACAGTGGTATTTAAGTGTAGAGCACAAGTGTTTGTGGCAGAAAAAAGGTTTCAGGGTTCGTACAGCTTTTTAAGAGTGAAATTCAAGCACTTTTCAAGGATCTCTGCTGCTGTCACTTGTACAATAGGCTACATTTTATTAGTGATTTGGTTAGAGAGCTCTAAAGTTTGCTCTGGACTGTGTAAATGATGTGGCTGCTTGAACAAACAGTATACTGGTGTTGCTTTCTGTTGTGTTGTTGTGTCTAAATTATTGTTAATAAATGTTAAAACTTAACTTATCTGGCCATACAAATTAACGCAAAATGCATGAACATTGTGCAGAATTTAGTACAACGTCATTATGTGGAATGAGTTTCTCTCAGCATCCCAAACTCTGACCAACGTCCTGCATCTTAATGATGTTACACAAAACTCTTACCAGGGTTCGTGCAGCTTTTTAAGAGTAAAATTCAAGCACTTTCAGGGTACCTAAGTCTTTAATTGTTACTATATATTCCAGGAGACAAAAAATAAATATGACAACGGGATTGTTTCATTTCAAATTTGAAAATATTTTTGGTTTACATGAGTGATTGTGTCGATGATGAAACACCAGATTATATTGAAAATCAAACATTTTTCAAGGAGTGTACTTGAATTCAAGCATATTCCTAACCTTGAAAACATAAGCATTTTCCAAACTTTCAAGACTTTGTACCAAGCCTGTAGTCTAACTTATAGGAACCACTGAAGTGGCTGCTGAAGGATTCAATATTTAGATTTATTTCTTTGAATCTTAAATAATTATTTAATAAATAACACATACATCTATTAGGCCATCACAGAGTTTATATGATGACTTGTGTGTTCAAAGGCTTTTTTAAAAATACTATAATAATACTTTAAGTTTAAATATTGTTAAAAATCAGCAGTGTGCTGGTTAGTGGACAATAACAACGTGCTAAGCAGGTTAATTACAGGTTGAGTGCTCTTCAGTGCAGCTACACAATGATGGTCACAGTTTCTGGAAAGAGGTTTTTTATAAAGCGGTACAACGTGCGAGAACGCAGGCTTTTAGTCGACTAATTGGTTGACTAAGAAATTTGCAGCCCATTCGTCATTTTTCATAACCATTTTATGGGAAATTAGGTATTTGTCATTCAGTACGTTTACATGCACACCATAAACCAGATTGCACAGGAAAACGGATAATGCATTTACACTCGCTGCAGTAACCTCGTTACATCCTGCTGTTTTGCCGTCACAGAGACATTTCTACTGTCTGAAGTCTTTGTCAGGCGCAAGCAAACATGTAAAAACCCAATTAGAAACCCAGTTACACACATGCAGGTCTGAGAAATCGGCTTCTCTGGCAGAACTCCAGCTGGAAAAACTGGGTTTAAGAAATCAGGTGAATGCAGAAAAACATTTTTAAACAGCATATAACACTAAATGGTTTATAACACACTATGATGTTGTTGTAATCAAGTATGGCTATGGTAAGTGTTAATGGTAATCATTTTTCACAACTATAACTCCACAGATAATAAATGCTTGATAATACAGTAGAACATTGCTGTAATCATATCTAATGATGTATGATTATACATGAACAAATCCATTATCAGGAATTAATGGACACCCTGCAGCCAATCAGAATCAAGTATTCTCCCAGACCATGGTATAAGCTATATTATGTTACAGAGCATTTATTATCCGTTTATACACCAGTAACAGATGCTTCATATGGAGGAGATATAGCTGACAAATACATTCATACTTAAAATGTTCTTTTTAACATCATTATAGTGTTATAGTGTGTTATAAACCATTTATTACTGATTATATACTATTATACTATAAGTGTTATCGTCAGGACTAAGCTGGTTATGCATTTGGTCTTAATGTTAATGATACCAACTACATTTTGAGAGATATTTTTGTATATTTCATGCAGTATTTAACTGCTGAGGGATGATGATACTGAGCAAACAATTTAACACATTTTTTTAATTAATTAGATACCTCAAAACTAGCAAGTTTTAGAAATCTGAAGGCTGTTTGTTCAGGTTTTGAAATGTTTAATCTGCTACTGAAACAATGCTGTTTTCTGATGTTGCCTTCATGTATGATTACTGAGGCAAAAATCATATAAAAAATAAAGAAGTGTAAATTATGAAAGAGATAAAAGAGGGTTTGACTCAAACATCTGAGTGTGGAGTGTCTTTGGGTTGCACAGTGAGGAAGGGGTTAATGGATCTGAAGCTGATAATCACCACACTGCCTTACAGACTAATTGATGGGTTTCACTGGTCAATTTGCTCTTCAGGGCAAACTAGATTCAAGGCAGGATGGACTGAAAACAGCTCACTGTGTACACCTATATACACTCTGAGAGAGAAGATATTTCACGCTGTATAGTTTTTGGTAAATTTGTGGTTTTGCTCAGCTGGCTAAAAAGTAATTTCAAGTGTAAATTTATGACATAATCCATAAGAATAGTACAACAAAAGCTCTTCTTTACTGAGCACAAAGCACAAAGACTTTAATTGCCATGCAGTCACTTGGCGTTGTGTCGGTCTTCGAGTTGGGATTGCTACAATAAGCATGGCCAGGTAGTGACACTCCCACACTGCCGCACAACCCTGCGCTAATCGCCAGTCCCCCCATTCATTTGAACGGGGGTAGTGCACTTAGACTGCAGCGATGGGAACCGCAGGGGATGCCAAAAAAACCCAGCCCTGCGGCGAAAAGTTAAAGACACCGGAAGACACCCAGGTAAAGAAAATGTTTCATACCAGTCGCTCCTCTGCTGACAGCGTCCTGAAGCGTCCCATTGCCTCTTTGATGACGTCGGTCTCCTCCAGGTCTGGTTGGTCAGTTGTGATGTTCTTCCTGTGCTCCTCCAGCCACAGCTGGAAGCCCGTCTTTGGCCTGAACAGTCAACAACACGACCGAGTCAGTCTACCTTGTAGCTTCCAATAAAGTAATTTCAAAGTGTTCGACAACCTCATCTTTTACCTTTTATTTTCGGTGTTATCTGCAGGCGAGGCTGGAGGCGGGACGTCCGGTTGTTTCTGCTGATCTGCAGCCGGCTCCGTGTTCTCCTGAGGCTTCTTATTGGCTGCCTTTGTGCCAGTTATCAGCAGCAGAGTGGACTGAGTCTGGAGAGGAAAGACAGGAAATTATAAGCAGAGAACCTCGTGAAGTAAATATCTCCAGTTTTATACTCAAGTCTGGCAACATGGATGCATGATATATATGGTGTTTTATCAATTTAAATAAATTTGAAATCTGTTATCACAGTGTGGTGAGCTCAAGATGATATTTATAATATTTAAAAAGGAGGTATTTTGATTGTCCAAACTTTTAATGTCAGTTTGGAGATTAACGATACCTTTGTCTTGGGCCTGGGGGCCAGCGGTTTGAGGACGGGGCCTTTGTTTGGTTTCCCTGCAGAACCGCTGAGTGGAGCCGACTTCCTGCTGGACGTCATGCTGTCCAGGATGTTTGCCACTCGAGGCTGACCTGACGAAGCCGAGGGTTTCCCTGAGCCAAGCACCTGCATGTATCCCATCCAAACCGTTACCGTTCCTCCACTAAACATGTCTGCCTCTCTTCACCTTAAATTCTTACACTCCTTTTTGTGTGTTCACTTGTAAATAAATAATTACAGAAATCAAACAGCGCCGCTGTCATAATACTTTTAGTTCTTACCTTGAACGGATTTGCACGTCCCACTTTACCAACTGCAAAAAGAAAAAGAGACATCAGATGCTTATTCCAATTAAAATACTTTAATCATGCCCCTCACACCATATTAACATGTAAACGTATCAAATCCACGGTGTCTCTCTGTCTGGACGTCAGATCAACAGTCTTCAATAACAGGCAGGTACAGATGGAACAGGACGGCGTCTCAACATGAATTACAGGATATTGTAATAATCACTTTATATGATAGATCACAATTCTACTGTTAATAATATAGTTAAAAGGACTGTTGACTCACTTGGTGTCAGAGACGGCTTCACGGGTGAACATGCCTCTTTAGCAAACGGGTTCACGCCTTCAGTATGAGACACACACATCAGACATGTTAGCTGGCATCATTGTGTTTTTCTGCTGCAAACATACGTGTGCAGAGAAGAAAGAAGTGGAACTGACGTTTTCTGCTTTCCGCTGCCTCCTCTGTCTCCATCTCATGTCCATCCTCTTCCTCCCTGAGCTCTTCTCCTTGCTCCTCTTCCTCCTCCTGATTGTGTCTGTTGCTGTAACATCCTCCTGTGACCTCGCTCTGGCCATACCTGTCCAGATAATAAACTCATGAATCACACTCTCTTCCCCTCCACTGGAGCACAGTTAGCAGCTTCAACCGAGTAGTGCTTGTAAGAAAAAAAAATAAATACAAGAGAGTGACGGGCACATCTCTCACGCCTCCCCTCAGACAAAGCTTGGAAGAAGACACGCCCTCACCCCCCCCTTAGTTTACTTGCTTCGCTTTCGCTCTATTCCTGGATGCCTTTGGGATCATGATTATGTTAATTGATCCCATAGACATTCAACAATTGAGTCAAGATAGGTTAATATTGCTGTTTGACATGACTTCAGTCTACAACAAATACATAAAGGTCTGTCCTGAGGCATTTATTAGTTTCTGACTCTGGGAAAAACAGTAAAATGCCCCAAAACGACAGTATCACACACGTTTAGGCTATTCTATGTGATCTCCTTTTGATAACTAATTTAATATTTTTTCACTTCCATTCATTGAGCCTCCCCTGAAACTGTTTGGAGACCACTTGGGGAGGCCCGCCTCCCACTTTGAAAACCTCTCCCTTAGTGTCTCTGCTATATATTCGGGGCAGGCTATCCAGCTGCCTTGCACGGTAACGTGATTTGGGCAGCAGGACTGCTTACGTTGGTGGCGGTAATGAGCCTCTAAGCTGGTTTGCCAACCGCCACAGAAGAAGAGAGTGACATGAAAACATGGAGGAGGAGAATGCAATTGTAAATACAGAGCATGAAGTACAGTATGGTTATTTTAAACCATTTCTTAAATAAATTTACAGAACAATTACTGCATCGTGATATATACCATCACCGTGGAATTAAATTACATATATCTTGAAGATATTACCCACCCCTAATTGATATGATGATGATGAATGAAAGTTTAACTGGAAGAATGCAACAGAAACACTCGCGGTTGTAAAGTGGTGTTACAGAGTGGAGGTTCCTCCCTCACAAAAGATCTTTGGCAGAGTTCAGACAGCGGCTTGCAGAGAGAACTTTACGGCCCAACAACAGACAAGTTTATTTTTATTCTGTCATCAAGTTACTCGCAGAATTAACGTTAATTAGTGACAGCTGATGTGATCTGCTGCCAGCGACGTTTTGTCATTTTAACCAGCGAAAGTGACACTCAAGTGGCTAAAAATTAGAAGCTGCTGGCTCAATGTTTTGGACTCTGCTCTTTGCTAATGACAAAGAGAGGGTTGGAGTCCGAGTTTAGCGAATCTGCGCGTGCACCAGTGAGTGACTCTTGAGTTCTGACACCCAAGCTGAAAAAAGTACAAATACATTCTCAAACTTTTAACTGTCAACTTCCGTAGGGGACAGCCCAAAATCACACAGGGCTTTTATGCAAAGCACCTTTAAAGTTAATCTGATGTCTTGACATGTTTTCCACGCAGTCATCCATCCCGAGACAGTGACTTAGGTTTGTTGTTTTTGATGGTGTGACAAAAACGGCATCCGCAATTTTACCCATAAAATAAAAGCTGAACTGTACATCAAGAAAAGAGTTGACCGACCAAAGCCAGAACCTCGTAAGAGATCATCACAGTGATACAGGGTCCAGTCTTGCAACAGTCAAAGGGACAGATGCATTTTGGCATTACCCAGAGTTCTGTCTGGAGTATTCCGGCTCCTCTTCCTGTTCCTCCGGCTCTTCTTCTTGGATCTGGTTGGATTTCTCCAGGGCAATCTCACTGAGCCGCTGGGCGAGGGCCATGCGTCTGGATCGGGACGCGTACCGGATGGCCAGAGTCACCACGTTCTGAGTCATCAGCTCCGTCAGCTCCACACAGCGAAACTCTCTCTCTAGCTTACAGGACAACTGGAAAGACACATCGACTCTGCATGAGTTTATTCATCAACACGTCAGAAGCAACTGCAGCAGCTACAGAAAACAAGTGTAAATCAGTGACGTAAGCTGATGTGTGCGGATAATATCGCTCATTGTTTTCCTACTCACAGCAAACATCTTCATGAGCAGCTCCTGCTGCTCCTTCTGGGACTGACTCTGTCCGTCCTCATCTGTCTCGTAGCCGCTGGACGACAGGAAGCTGTAGTGGTTGTGGAAGAGGACTGAACGCCAGAACTGCTCCTGGAGGACGACAGAGGACGACCGGCTGAATTGAAACTGTGTACTTTCAGTTCATATTGCTGAGAAGTATTTACCCGTTTATCCACCATCAGGCATGCTGCTCTGATAGATTACTTTATGTCATTAAAAAGACAGTTCAATATTAACATTAACTATATTAGAAAGCTGAAAATGTTTGTGGCACATCTGGATTGGGTTGCACCAGATATTCATAAATCTATTACATTGTTTGAACATCAACCTTCCTAAGTTCTTAGTAACTACTTGCTAGTTTCACACTGGTGATTCACTAAATCACTTAAGAAATGTCTCAGCTAATAAAGACTTTAGTCTTGTGTAAATCCGTTGCTAGGAAACATCTATAGTGCTCTCCAATCAAGAGCAACCAACTATATAAAACAGGAAGTCACTGTAGCATCACAAGCTTGCATAACTTCCAAAAATTACAGTTTCAGAGGCGAAAAAGATCAATCTTTTGGAAATGTGGGTATTGCAGAGGCATCATTTCAGACACAAAAGGTCAGATATTTAATGAATTAGTCAATTATTTTTTTCTTCAAGCTTTTCACAGCCATTATCCCCCCAAATGTCTATCCTCTTGCTCCTGTTAGCATCTGTGCGGTTCACTTGAGCAGCAAAACAACCCGCCTGAGGTGTGTTTGGTGTGTTTACCTCCATCTGTCCTTTCTCCGTGGAGGTCTGACACAGAGGTAGCTTGAAGGGCAGGATGGCCACAGCAGGTCTGGGCAGGGTGGGGGGGTACCTGGAGCCTTTACATGGAATACACCTGATCGGACAAGAACAGGTTGGATTCAGGAGAGTAAAACCAGCCTCAAAAATCAAGTTTTTGTTTACGGCAGTTATGCTGCCATCATGTGACGACCCGGCTGTGAATAGAGACTGTTTTGACTTGACCGCGTCCTTCAAGTGCCGAAGTTATGCTAAAGATAACTTTGAGGTTACATGAGGTTTCGCACGCCGAATAAAAGCTTCAACCACATTGATGCGGAACAGACGTCACAAATCCTAATGACAACCTGCTGATTGTTTGTGTTTCTCATCACCCTGTATTAAAGACAGCCAACTCAAGGACAACGTGAGGAGCAGCATTGAACTGACTATCACAAATTCACATCGCTGCCGGTATGAATAGTTTTGATGCGAAATATTCGCAGGTATTTCACATTTTCGTGTCGTTTATTCGTCACGTCCCTGGTGTCTAAAGGCCGTTATAGCGTAAAGAAAACCAACGGCTACCTAGAAGACGGGAGTTGTATTTAAAAACACGGCCTGCTTTAGAACATTAAAAAACTGCCGGTATGCTCCTTTGAAACCTATTGTATTAGAAATTGAAATAATTTCTTAAGCACATTTTCTACCATACAATTAGTTCAACAAAGTCTACTTATAACCAGAAACATTATTTTTCAACAAGCAAAAAGGAAACACTCGTGACGACACAACTCTAATTTCTCTTTATTTCCCGTTTTAGTTTCTGTGCCGTCTTTCACGGAGTTAACTCAGTCAGACAGACCCTAAACATTTGCGTCTCCTTCACACCTCCAACACGAGCCAAATATTTCAAAGAGGAGACATATAATGTAATATAACCTAACCGACTTCTCAGATGTGAAATTCTCCGCCGTCAGGGAGACAGGAACAGTACGGTGCAGAAGAGAGAGTTCACCTGAGCTGCTGAGGGTTCTCATGAATTCCAACCACCCAGTAGTGATCTGATTTGCTTTTGCAGGTCTCTCTAGTGTTACACACGGGCGTCCATGTGTTGCCTAAGGAGCGGTTCAGCATCCGCACCACCCCGTCCGAATCCACATAGCATGGGGTACCTGAAAAACCACAATGCAGACAGGCATCTTACAAACCTCCCCCCCATAAAAGAGGGTGATGCTGCCCCTCTTAAGATTTTTTACTTCTGCTAATTTAAATAGTATAAACAAGGTCAGGGAAATGTTTCCAGTAGAATTTTTAAAAAATCTATTTCTCACTACAAACTGGCATACTGACCCTCGGCAGTGAATCCGAGCCAGGACAGGTAGGATTTGTGAGACAGCGGGAGGGGTTCTCCGTTGATGAGCTGCCTCTTCCTTCGACCGAACTGCAGCAGCTGGACACCCAGAGCCTGCTCCCCATCGAAACCCGTCGCTGATGACGGAAAATAAAAACACATGCACCAACGTAAGGCCTCGTCAGGTTAGACTACTGTACCACTCTCCTTTCTGGTCTACTGAAGAATACAATAAATCAGCTACAATTAAATCAAAGTTTGGCTGCAAGTGCTGACTAAGACCAAAAAGAGACCACATATTACACCTGTTTTACAGTCTTTACCACTGGTTACCTGTTAGTTTTCATATTGACTTTAAAAGTCTTTTATTAGTTTATAAGGCTCTGGCACCAGACTACCTCTCAGAAATGCTTCTTGTTTATGAGCCGGGAAGGCCCCTCAGATCCACCGCTTCTTCTCTTTTAGCTGTTCCACAAAGCAGAACAAAAACATGTGGTGATGCTGCTTTCAGCCTTATCTATTTAGTCTGGCTTTTATGTAGCGTTTTATAATTTTACGGTGTTATTATTCGTTTTATTCCAATTTATTTCGTTAACATTTTACTATTTTATTATATATTTATTTTGTGTAGTACGTCATGATTTTATTTTTATTGCTTGAGCCTTGAGATGAACTGTCCATCAGCCCTTTTCCACCTACAGCTCTAAAGGAAGCATTTGCATCTAATCCAGTCTGCGTTTGAATTTGAGGTAATTGACTTTTATTCTCAAATAGAGAAAGTTTAATTTAGAATTCATTACAATTTTTTGTTGAGAGCAGATGGATGTAAGAAAGCAAGAGATTCTGCATGTTAATCAAAAACACCTTAAGACAGCAGTCAGTCTCAGTAGTGTGTGTGTGTGTGTTTCTGACATAGGCTACATTCGGGGACACATTTCAGACTAAAGACAAGTTAATTGGGGACAAAAGCTGTGTTACCAATTGGGAAAAGGCTGATTTTTGGGTCAGTAGTTAAGGTTAGTGTTAGGCAAGTCTCCAGAAAATGAAAGTCTATAAAATGTCCTTAAAAGTGACCGAAGTAAACGTACGTGTGTGTGTGTGTGTGTGTGTGTCTAACCCCGATGGTAGACGATGAGCAGCTGCTCTCCGTGTCCGACCATGCAGACCACGGGCCCCGGCAGGCTGAAGATTTCCCTCTGGACTCCGCCGATGGAGAAGAGTCTGAGCATCAGCGCGCTGGTGGCGACCGCTGCCCAGCCCTGACCCAGACACAGCGCCCTCACATCCTCGCCCTCCGGCAGGTCCACCATCCACTCCTTATTGGTGTCCCACGATGAGAAGTGGAGGCACTGAAGCTTACTGAGAAGAGACGTAGAGGATTTGCAGGTTGGAAAAACTGAAAGAATGAACCAAAAACACAAACTGGACAGTGGGAGGTTTACCTGGCGAGCTCGTCCGTGCCGGGGCAGGCCAGCAGCACGGCCTCCTGGGAAAGATCAGCCATGGTGTGACCCAGCAAGTTGGTGAGGTGCATGGCGTGGTGCACAGCCGTGTCGTGAAACTCCACGTCGATGGCGTTGTCCTGCTCGTCATTGTAGCCTCGCACTATCCCCACCGAGTTCCACATCTGAGGCACAATTTGTTTGTTACTGCACGTGAGACCGGAAATCATTTTCTTTCCCATGTAGCTCAAGATGAAGTTTAATTTTTAGTGAGTTTAGTTTAGTAAAACAAAAGAAAAGGATAAAATGATTCCAGCCGATGAAATCAATCCATCAGCGTGTCCTACCATGAAGCGGTGTGTGAGGTGTGCAGGGGTGGAGCCTGGCTGAAAGGCCTTCTGGGGAGGCGTTGGAAGGGGTCCCTCATAGACGGGACGCAGGGGCACCAGCGGGGCGGCCGCAGGCACTACAGCGCTGCCCGTGTCATCGTCGTCCTCGAACCTGTCCCGACCCAGCCTCAGCGACCCCGTGTCTGAATGAAGACACAAAGATGGAATCATAGATGTTTTTTAGTAGACAGGAAACACAAACATGTTGAATGCACGTGTTCAGACTGTAACACACTCAGCAAGTCGGCAGAAGTTCATGTTTGTTTCCTGCTGAGAAACTAATTATCGTCTACTGAGAAAAGTTAAGCAGATTCTTGAACTTCTTTTTTTTTTTCTACTTATGAACGAACGTTGTGCTGACTGACACTCACATGATTGTTGGTTGTTGGACAGTAAAACAATTTTACCAACCGAGAGGAGGTTTGCCTCATTTCCCATGACTTATTAGAATAGACTGTTGATCTTTCTGCTGACTGTCGTCATGAAATGAGCGTTCTGTTGGTACAGGCATCCTCCTCACCCTGAAGTGCTTTCACAGCAAACGGAGGAGATACATATTGGACAGCTACCCTGACTCATCAACTGGAAGGATCAACAGAAAATGAATTTTAATAATCTAAACAAATATTTGTCAAACAAAAATGACAAATATTTTCTGGTTTCAGCTTCTCAAATGCCAGGAATTGCTGCTTTTCTCCATTCTGTTACTGTAATTTTAATTATTTGGTTTTTAGTGATTTCATTATTTTCTGACTTAACGATTAATAGATTAATAACAAATAATCAAGCGCTGCAGCCCTAAAGAGAAGTTCCACTTGAGCACGTGTACAATGAGCAAGAAATGGATTTCAGTGACATCCATTTTATTTGAAAGAATAAAGCAATAAACGACTCAAAGGTAATGCTTAGAGCACTGCTGCGTCCACCATTAGGTTCGACGGCCAACCATGAAGTCATGTTAATCTTTTTGTCTAATGTAATCCGTTTCTGGCATTGTGTTTTGGATATCTGTTAATTGATATTTTTATATTTGCACTCTTTCATACTTTTTACTGCAACTGCTGCCCAACAATTTCCCTCGCGATAAACTAAGTTCTTATCTTATATACAGACTGGTGACAAATTAAAGTAAAACCCTGAATAAATAAGTGTAGATTTCAATCAAACTGAACAGCTGTGGGAGAATTTGGAGTGACGTGTTAAGACGGCGCTCTCCAACACCAGTCAAATCAACAAAACACCAGATAAGAGAATATCATTTGGACTTCCACAGACTTGGAGAATCTATAACAGGGAGCACTGAAGCTGTCCTGGTAGTTTGCGGTGGCTCAACACCTTAATAACAAACTTTCTCTCACCCAGTGAGTTCTCATCATTCAGGATCGCCCCTCTGTTCCTCACCCGCCCGGTTGCAGGCATGAGGAAATCATCGTCGTCGTCGTCGTCGTCCCCAGCGACAGGTTTCTTAGCTGGCGAGATGGCGTCACTCAGTCCTTCGTCCATGATTTGATCATCATCGTCGTCGTCAAACAGGTCGTCGTAGTCCTTTGCCAGCTTTTTTGCTGGTGCCTGATGAAAGTCATTTTTTAGCATCATGACAACTTCATGTTAACGGTGGAAAGTTGTTTACATCATCCTTTTGATATTTTCATGGTAGTAAAACAGTAGTGGAATTTAAAAGAACGACAAGTACAAGTTTAGAGAAGGTCCACGGTTTGACACATGAGAGGCTGAAAAAACGTTGCCTTTTAATCTCTAACTTTTCACCGTGCTGCAGCTGGTCATGTGAGTTGGAAGAAGCCTTTAAATCCTGCGTTATCTGAGCGGTACCTTGGTGGTGTTGGTGTTGGATGTGGAGGCGCTGAGTCCGTCCAGCAGGCCCAGGCAGCCCTCCGTGTCCGTGTAGGCGATCTGGCTGCCTGACGGGTGCCAGGCCAAACCGCACACCGTGAAGCCCTTCTCATGCTTCTGCCTGCAGCAGAGACAAAACAATGTCGACTGTAGTGAAGTTGCTGTCTATCTCCTCTTACTGTTGATTTTTTATTTTATTTCTTGCCTTGTTTTAATGCCCTGTTTTATTATTGTTATTATATTTCTATTTTTATAGTCTTCTGTCATTGTATTTTATATTTTTGTGCTCTATGCTTGGCAAGTGCTATGAAAATAACATTTATCATTATCATTGTTATTAATTTATAACCTGAATCCATGCGTTTTCCATGACTGGAAAATTGGTATACTGACGAATGGGATCCCTGAAAAGATCTTAACATCTGTTCACGTCCTTGTGGTTCGTACCTTTCCACACACAGCTTGCTGTTCACGTCCCACACAGTCAGTGAACCCCCCACGCTGCCCGCTGCCAGGAACTGCCCACATGGAGACCAGGCCACCACGTTGATGGGCTGCAGAGGAAAAAAGATTTCAAAACGAAGAGAAAGCACAATTAAAGCTCCAACAGAGCACTGACAGACTGAACCTTCACTTCTGCTGATGATGAGACTACAGTCTTTGAAGAGGTCGTCATTTCAGAGCCTTCAGATTGTATCAAGGTCAGATATTTGGTCTGAAAATGTGCATCATGCTTCAGCAGACGAAAGGCTGAAGAGCAAATTCATGCATCTTGTGTTTGAACATCAGATAAAGGAAAGCGATGTGATAGAGAGCAGGAGGAAACACAGGAGGTAACGAGAACAAAATGAATTAGATGGAAAGTGTTACTTCACGCCTAATGAGCCTCTGCCACAAAGAGTTCAATTCTTTTAATTCAGCAGCTACAGCAGGTTGTGGTTCAGCGAGTTAACGATGTGCCAGCTCATAATGTCTTAACAGTCAACACAACATCGCTTCCAGTAAAAACAAGGTAAGAACTGTCCAGGGGGCTGTAAAAATAAATCAGCTCTGCTTTTAATGAGATAAATAAAATAATAAATTTTCTTTGATTGAGCAAGAGGTGCACAATATACAAGTCAGCTGATCAGTATCGAATAATAACTGCTCAAAAATGTCCTTGTATCTGGACTTGTTTGACAATTATGCCCTCATATCACACACATTTAACCGTGGAAACTGTGCTTTTTCCACAGCTAATTGTGTCCTTATGGCGCCTACACACTCATAGCCCTTTTGCATGTCACACTGTGCGAGATGAGTCTAATAAAATCGCAGTATTTGAGGCAGATCAGGCGGTGCGATGAAAGACTAGTAAATCATAGCTCTACCGTGTAAATAGAAAAAAGCAAACATATGCTATGAACTCACGTCATTTATCTGCACCACTTCAGTGCATCGAAAAACCTCGAAAGAGGAGAAGATTGAGAAAACTGAAATGCTGATTGTGCAAAGTCAGTTTGAGGGACATGTGCTTTTCAGAAGTAGCATTATAGTAGCTCGTCAGTGTATTCTGCATTATTTCATGTTGTATTCTGATTGGCTGGTTTGTAAACGTGGATCTTAGCATCAATCACATTGCGGAACTTTGGTCCTACATTTCTGATGCATCCCATCTTTGGTCACCGACGTACGGTGGCCAACAAGGGCAAATGCGCTAACATAACCCAAAACATTTCCATTAGGAGAAACGTGCTGAGGCTTCAGAAACAATGCAAAGTCAAAAACTCATACAAAAATCCAAAACAAGTACAATCAACACAATATAAGTTCTCCAGACCTCTAGGGGGAGCGCTAAGTGGAACAGCTGGATTTTCTACCCGACAGAGACCAGATGAAAGAGTGGGAAGAAAAGTGGAGTCAAGAGGCGACATAAAAAGGTACAAATTATTTTTTTACATTTGGTCTTAGTCTTTCTCCCCCCCTACCGGGTTTCTCTCATGATTCTCAACTTTCGTCTAAGATGACTTGACCATGAACGTGACTGTGCGTGTTCACCTGGACCTCACCTGTGTCAGCAGATCATCGGACAGAGTGCTCACATGATCCCAGGACCCTCGCTCGTACAGGTGCACCTTTGCCTCTACAGGAACCGCTAAAAACTGAGAGCATACACAGACATTTTTTGGTTATTTTAGGGTTAGTGTTCTGTTCTGCCTGTTATGTTGATTAGATCATTATCAATTTTACATTGATTAATCTGTGATGTGCTTTGCACTGAAGAAGCAGAAGTGCTGGAGGGATGGAGATGTAGAATAGTAGACACCAGACTCTGCCAATCAAGAGTTGTGTCACTGACCTTTGCCGTCCCGGGCTGCCAGGCCAGCCGGCACAGAGACTTTGCATTACTGACGTCATTGGTCTTCTGCAGCAGAGGCCAGCTGATCAACTGAGTCTGAACGGACAGAAAGCAGATCAGAATCTGACAGACCGAACAGACGGAAAAATAAAGGTTGTGTTTATCAGATCTTTCAGCGTGAGTGTGACGTACCTGCTCCTCAATATTCCACACCACGACGGAGCCATCGCAGCTGGCAGACGCCTGACAGAGAGAGCAGGCCGAGTTTTAGATTTGTTGTTTTAATGTCAGAAGAACAGTTTGTCATCGGGGTTAATCAAGTTAAAGGTCATCCACCCAAACATGACACGTTTGAAACTGTACCTTTCAAGTAGAATAACTGATCATTTGTGAGTCTTTGAGTGAAATTAGGTTGTGGTTATATTATGTGATGTTACCAGTGTTCCATTTCAGGAGCCTGAGTGTGGCCTTTGAAAGACTAAAACATGTACCACAAGTCTCAGCCTGATGATATATTCGACCTGCATCAGTCTTTCTGAAAAAAAGCTTATTGCTAGGGTTCTGAGATTGATAAAAAGCTAAATCGTTGTCAGACGATAGCCAATGAGTTCCGCCTCTTTTGCTCTCCACACGAAGTGTTTACCTGCATGCAACCAAAGCCTACAAACAGAAACCAGAATGCTTCCGATACCAAAATCTCATCCCTTGCCTACAGATTCTGGTTTCATATGCAGAATCTGTTTATAGAGATGATCAGTCGCTGTAGTCTTTCTGTGAAGGTATCACTCCCCTGACATGGGACGGTACATCAAGCTGCCATGTTGACTTTACAACTTGTTTTTTTTTTTTTTTGTTTTTTTTTAAAAAATCATAAAAGTTGTGTTTGCCATTGCACAAATTATTACATTAGAGTCAGACAGCTGTTGATTCAACTCTCTGGTTGTTTCAATTATTAATACTGGATCATGTTATATAGTCCATGTGTTGACCGCTGTGTACATTTTTCACAGAAACATCTCACCTTAAATTTATTCAGTCTTGTTTCATGAACAGAATCATGTATAGTGCAGTACAAACTGTGGATGCTAATTTCAGACCAAACTTTTTCTAATCATCAGCCAACAACCTCAGTGTTGCATTTCTGACATCCAGAGGAAAACAGGTTTACCCACCAGGAAGTCATCTTTGGGGTCAAAGGTGACACTGAGGACAGGCGCTTCGTGGCCCCGGAGTGTTTTCTGTTGGCTGCTGTCCGACACCTCCACCACCTTAACCATGAAGTCACTGAGGAAAACAGAGAAATTGAGGATAAATATGTGAAAACTGGCATGTGCAGGCAATCTGTGCTCAAACGTGACTGACTGCCAGCGAGCAGCGGCAGCATCGAGGGAAAGAACACATCAGCTATGAGCCGACACAAGTGCAAATTGTCAAATCAATGAACAGGAGAAGCAAAATAATCCTGATTTCCTCCAACGTCCGCCAGAATGCAGATGCCAAATCCGCCCTAACGGCCTCAGATGCCTGAATTTTTACAATCAATATCTCAACAGGAATTACCAGTGTGGAAAAAGCAGCATCAATAATGCACCATGCTCTGTGCTTTTATTGCTGTGATCAACCTGTTTAGGGCAAATCAATTCTGGTTGCAAAGAGACGTTTATCGCCAATCAAACCTAATCATAAACCAATCCAAAGTGCCGCTCTGTCTGCGCGGTGGAAATATCACTCAGGTACACTTGCTTTGTGCAGCTCATTCTGCACTGGAACACCAACGCTGAACCTAACGAGATCTTGGTCTGGTTTAGTCATAGTTTACACGACACTGAACACAACAGACACATTACGCACGACAGCTTCACCAGCCGCCACAGGAGAAGCCGGAGCGGACTGAACATGCATTGTTTCACAAAGTCAAAGTGACATACGCCCGTCTTTCAGCTCCAGTTCTTCTCTGGGATCACGTCACTGGTGGTGAGAAATATCTGCCCAGTCAGCTGGACATCCTCATAACTTAACATCTTAAAATGTCTTTTTTCCCCTCAGGATTATGGTCTACCTTGGGGTCTTAAAAATTCTCAGCACTGTTTATAATTGGACATTTTTTCACATTTATCTACAAAACTGTGTAGAAACCAACCAGGCTGTGTAACTGTAGGTGTGTCTTTAAATATTTTGAAGCACTTTGTGCTAAATTCATTGGCTGATAAAGTCTGCCAGTGATGACATTTATTAATTAAATTAATAATACTTTAAACATTCTCAGTTTTTCTGATATATTGGGCAGATATTCACCCAATTTCAAAACAGAAATCAGGTGTTGGAGTGCCTTGGTACCCAAGTGGTTACAGCGCATGCCATAAAACTGCAATGTTGACTCTAGCTGGCGACCTTTGTTGCACGTCATGCCCCTTTCTCCCTCTTCACTCTGTCCAAGAAAGGCGAACAACTGCCCCAAAAATATCTTTAAAGAACAGAGATTCAGATATTTCAGAAGTTCAGCATTGATAGTCTCTTAATATTTAAAGGAAGAGTTTGACAATGAGAAACCCAATACCACTCTCATGTCTGAACCCTAAATATGAAGCTACAGTCAGCCAGCAGCTGGTTAGCTTAGCTTAGCATAAAGATTGGAAACGGGGTGAAACAGCTAGCCTAGGTTTATCCAAAGGTAAATAATGAAAATAATAATGCCTGCCAGCACTGTACAAAAACAGAAATGTAAAAACAACTATTTGTGGTTTTATGCCAAGTCATGTGCTGTACCTATTTTTTGTCTTGGCAAATGACTTCCTGGAGTCTTTGGTCTGTATTCCAAACCGCCTGCTATACTAGCAGTACATAGTGATTTGGCCAAAATGTAGCCTGTAGTATGCAAACAAAAGCAAAATCAGCAGTATGCCAAAAATACCCGGATGTCGTACCGATTCTGAAAAAATCTCCAGTATGCATCGGACCAGTCTACCTCGCCTACTGTGTCCCACAATGCAAAGCGCTGGCAGTGGTTCACCATTAGCCGTGTTATTGTTTACTTCTGCTTTCCAAAACCGGAAACTGGCTAAGCCTGGCCTAGCATACTACAAAATAAAATCGATTTGACTTTTTTCTACTATGAAAAGCAGTATGCAGTATGCACTCCACATAAATCCACAAATTCTGCTTTTGTGTGGATTAAACAGATGAGATATGGCAGGTTAATTAGTGAGCTTCATAGGTGCTAATAGGGAAATGTTACCACCTTTTGACAGAGCAACAAAGCTAGCACTTTTCTCCCCGCTTCCAGTTATGTTTTCAAAAGTGATCCTAAGCACCTGGATCCGGCAGCGACTCTCGAGCCGCTGCTGTTGAAGGTGACATGTGTGGCGTTGGTCGTGAACCGGGTCAGGATGCCATCTGGATCACCGTCAGGAAACGTGTGGATCTGCACCGTGTTGTTGGAGCTCGCCGTCACCAGCTTGCCGTTCTGTGGAAGAAAGACAACATCTCAATCCACCACTGACAGCTGTGAACTGTGTTGATGCGTCACAAAGACTGTCAGTAGAAATCAACCATACATCGTGAGTCGGTGTACTGTATCACGGATCCCAAAAAAACAAATCTGCCAGAAGGCGGCAGACAACCAACCTTGAGTGCGAGAGAGTACGCCTTTTCCCCAACGGTGATGAACTTGGGATCGTCATCATCCAGACTCTCCCATATGCGAACATCTCCGTCATTTCCGCAGGTTACAATGAACCTGAGGAAAATGTTATCATGATGGTCAGATTTGGGCAATATTGTGCAGCAAAAAGAAAAGTAACAAAGAGTCAAACTGATTATTTCGTCTCCTCAGAAAGTACTTTTTTTAAATTATTTTTTATAAAATCATTGTCCTACTGTCCAATATGCAGATTTACAGCGATTTCAAGTCAGTGTGCTTCAGTGTTTTTGACACACACACAAGAACACTGTTTTTGCTGCCAGATTTCTTCTAAAAGTTGCAGCTTTATCACTTAATACAATCACATCCACTGTAAGAACATTACTGCTAACAAGTCAGTGTTATTCCTTCACTCACTGTGCACAGTCCAATAAATGAATAAAGCTTCTTCTAAATCTTTTGAAATAAATACACATACATGGTTGTATTAATTTATTTCTGTTCAAGGTCATGAGGAGGATCATGGACTGGGCAGAAGGCAGGAAGACTACACTGATGATTCGAAACATTTCATTCAGTTCAGTCACTGATTAGCTCATTTAAAACTCAACTCAAAACCTGCCTTTATTCGTAAGCATTTGTGTCTACCTGAATTTTGCCATCCTGTCTGTTTTTTATATAGTTGACTGTCATTGTTCCGGTTGTATCAGTGTTTTACCTCTTAACGTTTTTTTTGTTTATTGTTCTTTGGCTTTTACCACTGTACAGCAATTTGGTCAACTTTAAGAAAAATGTGCTCTATAAATAAACTTGATTGATTATGTAGTTTGTTCAATGCTTTTCAAGAATATAAGTGATAAGTATTGTATTACCGTCCACTGAATGGACGGTAATACAAGAATTACCGTCCATTACGCCGTGATGTTATGACACCGTTTCTGACTGTCATCAGTTCATTACTAAGTTCACTCTCTTGGCTGTTTGCACCATTGTGTTCAGTTCAGTACTAAACTTTGCCTATGTACGCAGCACTGTTCATGAGGTTAACAGCTCAGTAACCACCTGGCTGCAACAGAAATATCACATTGTGACTGTTTCTGTGGCTTTCGTCATATGTCACTAAGCTTTTAGCTGGAGAGTGATCTGCTGTATATCACAGCTGAACTGACCATACCCGTTTCCATCCCAAGTGAGGGGAGCTCCGATGCAAACAATCTTGCCCACTTCAGAAAAAATTATGTTTGACTCAAGATCATAAACATACATATTTCAAATTGCCACGCCAGACTGCTCTCCGGGTTTAAAAGCCCATATAAACTCTGTTTTTATGCATCTGAACCACAGACTGTATACAGGTGGTCAGAACTCAAAGTTAAGTGTTCAATAATCCTGTAAAACAAAACAAAAAAAAGACTGTAATGAATGAGCAGGACATGACAGATGAGTTTACCAGCCACGTTCACAAAGGCTGTCAGATCACATTTATCTGAACATTAGCAGCTACAGACAGCTGAGTTATATAAATGATAACATTTCACTTACTTCCCAGAGTCATCGAAGCAGACCTCGGTGTGTCCCTCCGAGTGGCCGTAGCGCATCGGCTTCCTCTCACAAGGCATTTTCACAAACCAGCACACTGACGAACAGAGAAGCAGAAACTGTAATCAATACGTGAAACTAGGACTAACACGTCTGTACAACACAGTTATCCTCCGCCCTGTCAGCATCTCCCATTGCTGGTTCTTTGACTAGCTGAAGAGTTGAGCTAAGCTAACAATACAGCCAATGTATATTAGCAGGCAGCGCTATTTCAAACTCAGTATTCGGATTGATAAACGGTGTTTAAGACGTGACACGAAGAAGTTATCTAACTAGTAGAGAAGAGAGAAGTTTGACGACTTACAGCTTCCCCGGGTGACTCCACGGACTCGGTCCTCTTCTCCTGAATCTCCCGCGCTGCGTTGAAAACAAGGAAACGTAGCGTCACCACTCCCGCCAGCTACGTCATGACGCAACTGTCGAAACCCCTCCTACGTCTGTGTCAGATCTAGGATTTTCTTTTTGAATCTGTGCTGTTTCTGCACAAATCTGCGACGATAAAGGTACATGCTGTTAAAAATGACTAAATTAAATTGTTGTTTAAATGTTGGTAAGCTGGTAAAAATGGAGCTTATTTGAATTAGTTCACATACTGCTGTGAATATTACTGTGTATTTTGCCCTGGGGCTAAATAAAGTCTTATCTTAACCTTAATAATACATCAGAATTTGTTTAATGATTGATTATATTTTGTATTATTAATCAGAATCTGCAAAGTAACTAGTAACTTAAGTTATTGATCAAATGTAGTGGAGTAAGAAGTAGAAAGTAGCATGAATTGGAATTACTCAAGTAAAGTACAAGTACCTAAAAATTATACTTAAGTACTGTACATGGGTAAATGTACATAGTTACTTACAGCCACTGAGCTACAGTGCAGCTTTGTGATCTCTTAACAAGGTGATTTTACATCTAATAAACCGAAATTTCCGAAAGCCTCCTCTTATAATTTTGCCTCTTTAAGCGCACTGTTTTTGATTATAATGATCGCTATGCTTGTGATTATTTTTATTAGTATTCGTAAACGTAATAGTAGTTGTTATTGTTTATTTGTGTCATGTACATGCCAAGCCGACATGCACTTACGACACACACGCACACACAAAAAACCTTAACTTAACTTCATATTTACATGTAACATACACGTAACATTACATTGCAGACTAAGAGCTTCCTCTCCTCAGTCATAGAGACCACTGGAAATCATGAATATTACGCTGTAACTTGTTACAAAAACAAAAAAATGAATGAATAAAGATTTCTCCCCACTCACTAGTCCCCATGCAAAAATGTCCCATTTAAAGATATTTCCAGTGAGTCAATTCTAAAGCTGGATCATCTCATATCTGACAAAGCAGAAATAGTCCTTGTGTTATATATTTGTTTTGAATCATCTTTACTTTTTTAACTCTTGACTCTTAATCTATTTGTATCGAAGTGCAGCTAATTAGGTTTGATTTGATTGACATTTTCATTTATCTTCACTGTATTTGTTATCTTCCTCACATCACCTCCGACTTCGCAGCACATTTTGTATTTCACACTGAAAAAGCACCTAAATGGGACAGAGGTGAGGTTGAGAGGTCAGCGCCAGGCCCAGAAACAAATATCCACTCACTAATGCTAATTATTTATTAATTCAAGTAGCTATTAATATATAGTATATGTACCTCTTGGCTCTTTCCTGCCATCGGCTGACTCTCCACTCGCCTGTTTGAGCGGCGTCTCAGGGGAGAATTTGATTATTGCAACAGGAAGTACTCTGTTGGCAGACAGCTGGGTGTCTAAATATTACTTCACTGAAATATAATAGTACACAAGAATCAGTGAGAATCAGAGCCTGATACGATATGTGATTTAGGCTACACATGAAGCAGTCCTGGATTAACTTAAAGCATAAAAACCAATGTTTCATTTCTCAGATTTGGATATCAAATGTATCATGAATCTAATGTAACACTAGATATTGAATCTTTGAGCTGCTGTAAAATGATGCTGGCTAACTGGATCATACAAGACAACATTAATATTTTATGTATGTGGTTCAGGAAAATCAATAGCTGTGGCTCCTGACTGTCCATTGACTGAGCACTGACATGTAGGCAGCCAAAGGGATCAAACACAAAGACAGACTTAAAGTTGACAAATGGGTGTAAGTTCATCAGTTGCATTAAAGTTATCGAGTTCTTGATACCTCTAGTGATTTAGTGTTGTCCTTCGATAAAGTTTGGGGACTCACAAGAAACGCATACTTTTAAAAATGGTTAAAATCGAAGCAACAAAGGCGGTTTGATCTTCATGTTGTCGCTGATATCCTCTGTCCTCTCCAACAGAAACCCTTTATGTTATGGAAGAATTTAGCAGTTAAAGGAATGTTTACTGGGAAAAATAGAGTGATGAGTGACACAAAAGACCTGTCATATCATATAGTAGTAGGATTATAGTGTTCTATTCAAGTGTCCCAGTACACCATGACAGTGTGACAGTGAGCCAGCATGCACAGTACCAAAGTCGAGGCTTAAATCTAAAGGTGCTTTTGCCATCAGGGCCCCTCGGCTTTGGAACGACCTGCCTGAGGAGATAAGGCTCAAAGAATCAGTAACTTTTTTAAAATCAGTTCTTAAGACCCATTTATAGACTGATGTCGTCTTTATATCGTCTTTTTTATTGCTTTTACTGTTGGCTTTCTTGTTGTTGCAATGTAAGCACAGCTCTCAGTTGTGAGGGCAGGGTGGCTAAATTTTGAGGCTTAAAATGAATCACTTTTGTTCAATTGTCTAACATTACACTATTCTAAGAGCAAGGAGCTAAACCAAACTAGCTCTGATGAATAGGAAAGCACAAAATGGAGAGCAAAAAGAGCACAGTCCCACAACAGACGAGCCAATTTACTCACACATGTAGAAGTAAAATGCTGATATCTGTATGACAAGTACGGACAAAAAAACCTTTTTGTGCCTGAAAGCCTAATGGCCAACTTCTTTACACTGCTAGTGCAGAGCAAGAGCAAGAGAGAGAGAGGCTGAATGACACATGAATCAATTGAAAAATCTGAATTCCAGCCCAGTTATTGGGGGGGAAATTGTCTTTTTCATGTCCTTATCTCTCCATTTGCTCTGCTGAAGTGCTGGCATTTAGAGGTGTCCTTTGCAGAGAGCGGGGATGAATTGTTTTCAGAGGGATACTTCAAAAGCAGCATTTTCCATACCATTAGCCTGTCTAACTATGACACAGCCCACAGCTGCAGCATGAACAGGCGTGGATAAGCATGACTTGAGCTGCACCATTAAATCGGTCCAGAGATAACAAAAACCTGAGAAGCAGTCGTAATACAGAGGCAGTGTAGATGGCATTTATTGGTTTGTGTATCAATGTGGTGAATACAATATATGCCTTGAGGGGGAATCACAGTGATTCAAATACTTTGAGAGTAGTGCTTGGTCCTATATTGTCCTGTACACCAATCCGTCATGTACACAGTTTTTCAACAACAATACTTGTGAAAACTGTAGAGGCACAACTGATATTACAGAGGAGCTTCCAGCTAAGATTGAACGGTAAAGAAGCAGTTGAGTAGTGTGAAGACAGACAAGTGAAGCAGATGAACTCTTCCCAGAGCTCTGATCAGTGCAGTTGTGCTGCCATCTTGTGGCTGCAGAGAAGAAAGCAGTCCCGTCCAATGAGTTCAAGTCCTCTTCATAAGAAGCCGACATTTGTGATGTTAGGAAGAGCAGTTGAAAGGAATTGAGAGGTGATATGTTTATGGTATTTGTTAACAAATAATGTCTCTTTTTCTGTCTCTTTCTCTCACCCACATTGAATGCCAACAGAGTCCTTGAACCCATTTTGTGTAGCAGATTCTCACGTCTAAAGTTTGCCTGACTCAACTTTCCCACGAGGAGGTAAATGTGGTGAGCAATCCACCAGACAAGTCTTTGGAGAGAGATGTGGCTTGAATTTTGTAATTAGTTAGACTACAAGAGTGTTTAAGGGATTTTCAGTGACATGGCAATGTAGGAAAGAACCACAGAACACCTTCACCCTAACAAGAGGTCTAAAGAGGTCTAAACATTTTGTTTTGTTGGAAAGTTAATGAAAAGCGAATAATGTTTGGATATTACTAGATGCAGTCGGAGTCTGTGTACCTCTAACCTTTGGCAGCACTGGTTGTGTGCAGGACAAGGCAACAGCAAAGCATCACATTTTTATGATATTAAGGTACATGAAAGCAGGTTTGGTCTCAGCCAGGTACCATGAAAGGTGCAGTTCCTCTAGTGGCCGCTAGAGATACTAAATGCCCACACAAGACAGCTCTGATTGCTCCAAATTCAAGAGTCAATATTCCACAAAAGGTGAGAGTTAAAGTTTAATGTCTTGGTGATTGTTGGGAATCCTTACTCTATTAAGGTTATTAAGGTGATTGTTTTGGAGCATGTTTGCTTAATTACAGGCGTCTCAGCATATCACAGTCAGCTGTAGCGGTCAACTCAAGATGGCTGGAAGCAGAAAACCTAAATCCAGGCTTCAAACCATCCACCAAGTACTGAAGGTTGACATGGGAGACATTACGTCCATGTGTTCCTACAGTATTTGGATTCAGACCAGTAGAGAAGGCTGATGATCCTTTGTAGGTTTAGTTGTTCTATCTCTTAATGCAACAAGATAACCAAACATAATCAACAGTCTCCAGTTCTGCACCTTTTAGATTTCAAAGATTTGCAACAGCAAAGCTACGTAGAATTCAGTGGCAATGGCACTTTGCTTGTGGTATCTTTGCCTTCCATGGCCTTCCTGCTTTGGACTGTCACACAGCGCAAGCCCCATCACACTTAATGTGGTACTGTCGGAGGTAGTCCCTGAGCTGAGGTGGCAGCGTCAGGCTGTCTATGCCCTGGTAGGTGGTGTAGTTACAGATCACAGCCCTGCACAGGTGCTGGAGGGAGAAAGGGAAGGTCCTTGATAGTGGCCGGGAAAGGAGGGGTTCAAAGAAGAGGCAGGTGGCTGGGTCACTGTAGTGTCTCAGTAGTCCTGTCACACTGGGATCCCGGTACATGCATGGGTCGCGCACATCAAAGCTGAAACGCTTGTCGTTCTGCTCGATGCGTGCGTGCAGGGAGCGGCTGTAGCGACGGAAGCTGACTGAGAAGAGGAACTCATCCTGGGCAGAGTCTCGGAGCAGAAACGTCCCCTCTGGTTTGCCCTCCAGGAGCTCCTCTGCCTCAAAGCGGTTCAACACACCCCAGTAACAGGAGCTGTTGTTGATCTGCAGGAGATCTGGGACCAGGATGTAGTCAGTGTGGCCACAGCTGCCTTCTGCTCCCCCATGAGGACAAGAAGGGTCCCAGTCCTCCAGATTGCTGCCTCCAGGCCCAGGAGAGCAGCAGATGTCCTCCCAGGAGAGGGGGGTCTGTGGTGGGGAGGTAGAGGAAGATGAGATATTGGGTTTGAGTGGAGCCTCCATGTCCTTGAGGGCACTTGGGTGGGTGGCGTTATTTTTTATTAGGTGCCAACATCGGGCCAGTTCAGATTTGGGCGAGAAGGGACACTTGTCCTGCATGAGCTCTGAGACGTGGATCTTGCGTTTGGACCAGAAGAGCACAGAGAAGGGTCGTGTAGAGCCCGATGGATGGTGGTGGTGATGATGGTGGTGATGGTGAGAGCGCAGAGGAAAACACTGGCCCACAGCATCCTGAAACTTCTGCCGCAGAGAGCGGCGAGACAAGGCCTTCCGACACACTACATCAATGTCTGCAGACGTCAGTGCATCCCCAAAAGTGCTGCAGCTACACTTTCTCTCTCTGCGCCGCCTCGGACAGGATGTTGACCGAACACCCAGCTCCTCCGTCCCCTCTGCCTCCAGCCCTCCGGGACTCGAGCCGTTGCGAGAGCTCCGGGAGCGTTTCTTCCCCCGCCAAACATAACTGTCTGCACTCCAACTGCGGAGGCCACATTTGGGACGTGTGTCTGAGCCTCGTGGCTTCTTCTCTGACATGGCTGCTTCCTCTTCTCACTCTGTGGCATATTCAAAAACAGACATCTGAGTTGTAACAGGATTTCAGGACCATGCCTCTTATCATTAACACAATATGAATACAAGAAACTTAAAAGTTCTTTTTTGTGCCAGAAGGATCCATTTCGGAAAGGTTCCCTTTAGGAACATTTTAGTTGGGACCTTAATGGTGCCATTTGAGAGTCTTTAAATCAACAAAGTGATATTTCAAATAATAAAGCCACTCCGGATTCTTTACTTTTTAAATTCATTTATCTGATTCGTTTTGGTTACACCCAACTGAAAAATAACCCTTCAAGAACTTTCTTTAATCTGTGTGTGCAAGGCTGCTATCTAATCATTCAGTACGAGACTAACAGGCTGATGTGGAGTCCTACTGCTTTTTTCTGATCATCTCCAGTGGCAAGAAATCAAATTAAGACTGCAGAGTTCAGAAACAGCCTGCAGACGAAACTGGATCAGTTTCCGTAAAACCACAGAAATTGTTTTAACATTCACCCAGGCAACAAGACTTTTCATGCTTCATTCAGAGAGAGGAAAGTTTTAACTGCTTTTGTTTTGTCAGTTACGGTATATTCATACTTGGCAGCAGTTTGCAGAGACAATACAAAATCTAATCAAACCGAACAGACTGTGAGCAGCAGGAGGTTTAACATCACAGGCTGTTAATCACTCTCTGTTGTTATTAATGCAAGAGATTATCTTACCTTCCAAACTGTGTCAGAAAGACAGCTCCACATCCATGTTATGACCAGTTGTTCACTGCACATTAGCGGACATGTGTGACCAGCCTGCAGCCTCTCCAGCTCTAACAGACAGCAGACTGTTCTGCTTCCTATATAATTATGATGCCAAATCCCCGAGGGGGCAGCAGTTTCCTCTCTCCGCCAGGGCCCGGTCTGAATGAATGAGGGGAGGTGGAGTGGGGTCGAGCCGGGAGAGGGGTGGGTGGGTGGGGTGTAAGGGGAGGGTGGTTTCAGGTTAATGGCAGTGAGACATCCTCTTCTCTCCCTTACGTCTCCTTTACACGTTCACTGATGAATTCCATCTCAAGAAAAAAAAAGAAAAAGATAAAAAGATAAGCAGAGCAGCCGGAGAGAGTGCTTTTTCATTCACAAAGTGAATTATTTCTGCTTGTAATTCTATTTCTGCATGCTGATTTGAGTTGTTTTAATTTCATCAGAGGCCCATAGCTTAACTTACAGCATCAAAGCACATTTCACTGGGAGCTTTAAATCTGTTTAAGTCTGTCTGCGGAGGACGACCAACTACAAACAGATTATTTCTCAGGTTTACTAGCAGCCTGTGTGGACTTACACACTACCTGCTTCAGACTCTGTCTACCTAACAATTCAGCCCAGTAGAGGAAACAACCAAGCATTTTAAAAAGCTTCACGTATTGATTGAACAACCTTTGAGTTTCCCAGTTAAAACTTCCAGCAAGTGCTGCTGAAAGGACTCATCTGTCAAGTGATGTCATACACACAGTGTGCGAGTCGGAGCAGGCTACTCGGTCTGGATGACATTTTGGGGGAGATCTATAATTCATGAAACAAACAGACTACATCTATCAGACAAATAATATTACTCCCAGTGGTTTAGTGTGTGTGCATGTGTGTGCCCTTTCAGCTCTAACAGATAAAGGATAGTCATCAATAAATCCCTGACATCTCAGATAATGTGGTGACACTCAACTTCCTCTTAACTGAATATTTAATGCTCCTCACATTATCACACAGCCCAACAGGATGATAACGCCACATCAACAGCCAGATCAATTTATCTGACTGCAAACTCAGAATAAAAGTTAGTAAAGAAACTGAAACTAACCTGTCTGAACTTTGGCTGAAAGGATCCAACATCCCCAGGAAAACACAATTAGGTCACAACATGTTCACAATGACAATGCTAACATGTTTAGCAAGTATAAACAATAATAATGCTAATAATAATAACTATTTGTATATCACCTTTTTATGCAAAGATGCAGCCCAAAGTGCTGTACAAACAGGATTAAAAAGAAATGATAGGCCAAAAACAAATATGAAAATGAACAATAAGTAAAACGTTTGATAACAATATGATAAAACTTTAAAAACAATACCAATTAAACCAACAGGAAAAACGTTTAATAAATACCAAAAATACAATTAAACAAGGTTGGATTACCCCGAATGAAAAGCCAGATTAAAAAGATAGTTTTTAAATACCACAATAAATAAATAAATATATAAAACTGCCAGCATGACTAATAAAAAGCAAAGACAGTATTTTGAGTTACAGTGAGTTTAAAAACAAAAGTTCTACAAAGTTTTGTTTCTATTTTATTTTTCATATGTCAGATCTTCCATCTGCTGCATCATTCGCTGTACGTATGATGTAATCTGATTGCATCAAAGGGCGAGTAGTGTTACTAGGCAACACTTTCATCGTGTCATTCATTCACAGATTCTCCGAAACTCACCATTTACCGCACTCTCCATGAAACATTCAACCTCTTCATTGAACGACAGCACAAATTGATTCGGTAGAACAGTGGATTGGAGAAACACACGCACACACACACACACACACACACACACACAGAAACACACAGAGTCAGATGAACCACAGTGTTAATTGTGTTGGTGTTATATTCATGCAAACCGGATCCATTTTTAACCTCAGTGATTTTTAGTGTGCACTCTGTGGAAAAGAAGGAAACACAATAATTAAAAAATAAAAAGAGAATCTGTAAAAATCATTAAAGATCCCCTCCAGAGATGGTAAATATACTCTGCTTGGAATAATAATTTGTGTCTGATTTAACTAACTAGTACACAAATCTACTCTTTCTCCCTCATTAAAAAAACTAGAACGTATGAATACGGAAATATTGTTAATTTCAAAAGTTTAACCACTGGACACAAAATGTCTCCTACTTCACTGAAAAGTCCGTTCTCAGTGTTTGTGCACTGGAGGCTTCAAGTTTCCACATCACACTTGGCATCCAAACTTTGTGATGTCACAAAATCCTGCTCGTACGTCCAGGTGTCAAACTCTGCACATATCATCATTCTGCACAGTGAAGCTCAAACATCCAACTGAAGTAACAATAAGCAGAACTCATTTTAGACTGGGGGGAGTTTAAGTATACAACAGCAACCACAACAACTCTTACTAGTACTGGATGGTTAAAATCACAGGTAATAGCAATATATACCTAAATGCATCTGTATGTGTATTTGAATGTAGTGATTTAAGATGCAGTTCCTCTAATGGCCACTAGGTGCTAACTCTGAGAAAACTCAGACTGAATTGAAGTGGCTGAGAAACTTTTTTTTTTCATGTGACATTGTGGTCTCATTGGCTAATTTAATTTAATCTAAAGTTTGTCTTGGTGGTAAATCTAAGAAATATTATTTCATTAGGAAGAAAATGCACCCTTTGAAAAGGCTGTGTACATTTTGGGACACATTTGCTTGACTGACAGTCGCTTTGAGTCGCAAAGCCCTTGCCCAAATTTGGATTATCTGGCTCCAATAATGGAACAAACGGTGAGGAGCAGCAAAGCTAAGCTCCAAGCTTGCAACCTTTCCTTCAGAAACCTGTGGACCTTACAGATATTAAGTTCAGATTTTTTACAGTCTACAGTGTAAACACATATACCCATATCTGCTGCACCTACATGCACACTTACTGGGATCTTATGAAGTGTGTCAGTGGGGTGTGGTGCCGAGTTTTGTCCAGGAAGTGCCTCCAGCAGCGGGTGAAATCCAGTCGGCCCATTAACCTGCTGCAGCCAGGACTCGACCAGGGGCTCGTATCAGTCCACATCACAGAGGCATCGATCCCAGGAGCCGCACAACCGACAGGAGCATTCATGAATAATTGATGCAGCTCTGATTGAACGGAGACTCTACTCTGCCTGTATTTTTATATGAAGGCTATTACAGTTTTTATTGACATTTATGCAGCCAGGAGGAGTGAAACTACAAAATGCATGTGTTACAGTTTCAGACGCAGTTTGTTTGCACTCAGCATTGGATGCACATACTGTACATCTTCTGTGAAGTCATATCATATCATTTTGTGGCCATATCACAAACCTAAAGCTGCTCTAATCAATATATTCATATTCTCAATGAATTAAATACTATAGACTATGTACAATATGTCAATGTGTCACTCGTAGTGAATCGACAGAGCACTGTCACCCAACTGTGCAGTTCCTCTCAGCTCTACACAGCATTTTAGCATCTTTCAGCTAATTGTTTTTGTTTTCCATTGTCACCTCTCTCATCAGTGTTGTTTTCGGCCTCAGCAGGCAGCTCTAAAAACCTACTGTACACTGCCTGTCCAGCGGCAAACAGCAGACAAAGTTAGCAACTAGCTGGTGTACGTATAGTGGAGCATTTAGCAACTAAAGAGCCAGCTTTTCCCTCAGGGGGTGATGGAGAGCCAGAGCTGAAAGGAAAGTTAATGTTGGACTTAAATTCATCAGGTAGACAGAGTCAGTGTCATGTTAACAGCTTGTTGCACTGCCCCTATAGCCAAAAAAATATAAATGAATGCAGGTTTAAGTCCCACAACCAATCCGTTTATCATACAGTCACAGGGGTGCAGGAGAGTGGCAACAGGGGAAGGACCCAAATGCAGACAGTCAAGGTAGCAGGATGATGTCTGTGGTTTATTGAGATCAAAAGGCTTACAGGCAGGCAGGTACTGGTTCAGGTGGCTTGAAGGATCTGACAGAGAAACAATGGATTTGGGCCATGTAGAGAGAGTGACTGATGAGGGAGTGAGGTGCGGGTGGGGAGATGGGCGGTGAAGCTCGGGTGAGGGGAATGAGGTGATTGCAGGGCGGGTGGGAGTGGAAGGATCTGGAGTGAAAGGAGAAAAAAGTCTGAGGGCATCTGTTGGACAGGTAAAGAATCTTGTCTGGCAATAGTTTTGCATGACAAGATGGCAACACTGGAGTCAAGGGAAAGGAGGAGGAGGGATTATTAGGGAACTGGGACACACCCCTTTGTATCCAGACCCACCTGTCTGCAGGATCTCAGGTGGTTTGGATCATGATTGAATCCCAGGCCTTCAAACTCGCATTTGCCTCTGGAGGCTCTTAACCTTTACACTGGACACAATGGGACACAAAAAAGATTATATTCTGGTTTACTGATCACAAACCACCAGCATTATGACATTCCACAGATACTTAGTTAGCTAAGTTTTGAAAACGGTTATATGTCAGCATTTCTTTAAGAGATTTAACAGTGTCCGTCCATTCAGGGATAAAAGTCAAACCCAGCCTAGTGTGTTTGTTACAACCTTTTAAAGAGTAACTTTAAAAGAGTGATCTAAATAATAGAAACGCTAACCATTTTAGTGTGTGTTCGTCCTTGAAACATCCCACCATTGCCTGTGTGTGTGTGTGTGTGTGTGTGTGTGTGTGTGTTTTTTGGCTGAGAGGCAGTACGATCATGTGAATTACAGAGATGGTAAATTGAATCAGCAGGGAGTCTCTGGCTCCACTGGTCTCAGTTGTTTCCATTGATCTGTATCAGAAGACTCGTCTGACCAACAGCAGCGCTGCACCTCTCACTTCAGACAGCACAGGGTCTCGTTGCATCTCACTTAAAGAAATATTCCACCTTTTTTTTTTTTTGTCCATGCAGCAACCTGAGCTGTCAGACGTTTGCCTCAAAGCAAAGTGGATGTTAAAAATGTCCTTCTGTGGAGTTTGTTTGTCCATTTTATTCTTAATAAAATTATGTTACTATCTCTAATTTAAGACATTTTACTTGTATTACTCTGCAGCTGGTAAATCATTTTGCTATTGTGAGCTATTTATGCCTTTCTCAGATGTAATCAGTCGTCATTTTCTTGTTAGACCGTAGTCACGTTAGTTTTACCCTCTCTTCCCTTCCCTTCACGGGACCATCAATAAATTACTGTTAAAATTTTTCAATACCTTCATGCTGACTGGCCCATGTTAGTGAAAATTATGAATAAAAATACATTGAATTGGTCTCGTGTAGCATGTGTAATTCATTTGTTTTACATAATCATTTTAATAGGAAATAATGGCAGTTTTTTTTTTAATAGCTTGCATGTAATGTGACCCTCTAAATCAATACCAAAGATTATTACTCCGCTGGGCAAAACAGACACACCTCTTCTACTTCATAGATATATTTTTATAGAAAATTCATGATTTGTTTTCAATAGCTTCCATGTGAAGTGACCCAGAGACTCCAAATAGGAGTAACACATTAATCTTTCTCCCCCCGTGTGTGTTCATGCTCTAATGTTCTTATTTTTGTGTGATTCATTCTTTTGCCCTTATTATTGGTTTATTCCATTTTCTGTTCCTCCACAGTATGTTTATCATAGATATAAAACATAAATAGTGTGTGGGTGAGGAGACACGGGGGAGACTGACTGACACTGATTGAGTCTTTTTTTTAATATAAATTTCATGAAGTAGACAGGTCCCAACCGGTTGACTCTATGTCAGCATCGGCCTCGCAGGTTCAGGGCTGATTTAAACAGTAGGTGTTGAGACATTTTCAAGCATAAAATATTTTTATACATTCGGTAAGAAATGTCAATATTAACAGCAGCATTGATGTGTTTCACCACAGTACAGTTTAAGTGTGCAGTACCTCTTTAACGACATTAAATGAAATAAGGTAGGTAAATAATGTGTGTGTACAGGAACGGGCTGAAACAGATATGAAACAGAACAGATATGTGGCTCTTAGTGATGCTGATAGCAAACACTCCCATTTTAGCTTCAGCCTGCAAAGTACATGTACACTGGTCTACACTTATTACTAACAATATCATTAAGAGTAAAGGTATTCGGATGCTTCTATACTCTGGAGAGTGTTTAGGTGTTCTTGGACAAAGCTGACAATCAGTGACAACACCAGACATGGAACGCAACTAAAAAATATTGACTTAGTTAAGGTACTGGTGCTTTACTTGAGTGTTCCCATTTTGTGCGAAAAACGTCATTCTTTTACTACAGATGCTACTCTTCCTCTTGTCTTCCTCTGTGTTTTTTCTTCTCTTTCCTTCTTTTCCTTTTCTTCCTTCTTTCTCTCCTTCTTTAGTCTTACTCCTATAGATGCTTACTTCTTTACTTTTTATTCCATTTAGTTTTATCTTTTATTTTAATATTATTAATATTATCATATATATATTTTTTTTTTATTATCCTTCATCAATTTTATCTCTTTGTTTACTTTGTCTTTTTAATCTAGTTTATCTAGTTTTTAGTCTAGATTTTCCATTTTTTAAATTATTTTTATTATTAAAGTTTTCAAAACTATTTTAGCACATTTTCATCATTGTTATTGGTCTCAAATTCTTAAATAGTTTTTTATTGTTGTTGTTTTTATGGTCTACACACGTTTCTGTCTTATTATCGTATCATCTGTGAAGCACTTTGAACTGCACTAACCTGTATGAAAGGTGCTGTACAAATAAAGTTTGATTGATTGATTAAAGTAACATTTTGTTTGCATTACTGTTGGAATGAGGTACCATTTCTCTGCGGCGCTGCTACTTTTACTTAAGTAAACGATTCGAGTGCTTCTTCTTCCACATATTAAGGCGGCACATGTTTGTGTGTATCATATCCACGTTGTTTTGTAGCCATTAAGATGCAGACGGACTTGGATATTCATCCGCTGTGGACATGTGAGCTGCTGTATCGACTTTCCTCAGGGGAGATTTATTTATGCCTGCAGCCGCTCTGCTTCCCGCAAGCAAGGTGCATCTAGAGAGACTTCTGCTCTCCGTCATATTAGAGAGAGCGTAACCCAAGCCGGGCTGGACACTGGACTATATATATATATATATATATGTATATGTATATATGGATATACTTACACAAGTGCATCCCTTGTATGCATTTTCCTGTAGTGGCACATAGGGGAAATGTGGTTGTGGTCCAAAATGTTGACTATGTTTTGTGCTTTACTGCTGTGCGTACAAGCATGGTTCAAAGACACATTTTAAATTCTAGTGGAGACCCCAGAGTTTTCAAACATGCCAAATATATCAGGATGAATTTGGGGGAAATGTGTATAAATGTATAGAAGGTATCCGACATTATGGCATAACCACAAAACATGGCTGCATAAAGGTACCCTGTGGAGTTTTTTAACCATCATCCCTGTTTTTTGTTTGTGACGCGATACACACTCCTGCCAATATGGTTTTAACCTTTTCCACTGAACAGGTGGTGAAAATGTGCAAAGAAACACAGCAATACACAAGCAAAGGAAGGGAAGAAGACCGCTAGCTCGTTAACATGAATGTAAACAATGCAGGTTTCAAAATAAAAGGACATAACACGTTTGTTGGACCTACACACACAATGGATTTTGGGAAGAAACACTGAATGTAAAGACAAACTTTGTGTACAAGGAAACTCCACATCAGGGCATCTTTAAGTGGGAACATCAGGGTTCAAGTGCTTAAATTGCTTTCATTTCACGTGTCAAAAATAAATTCAAAGCATCACCATGTTGGGGCCTCCGTAAGGGAGTTTTTGTTTTTAATAGGAATACATGGTTTTCATTGGATCATTGTTTATATTAATATGAAAAGCCATATTCATCCTAATATGGAATTTAACAGTTGAACGAAATGAACTAAACTTAACTTACAGTAACTTAAGTGAACTTAGGTTACTGTATCAAATCTGTTGAATGCATTTCCTTTCTCATAAAATATTTACAAAGCAGTTTATTAAAAATATTTTTAAATCTGCATTCCTGCATTGTTTGCACCCATGTTCAGATCGGCTACACCGGTCTTCTTCTTCTTCTTCCCCACCTTTTGCAGGCAGCGCCAAACTGTCTGCAGCAATATGTACAATATGTATGTGCTTGTGTGTGTTCCTTGCAAACCATGAGGTACAAACAAGATGGAGACCCAAAACAAAACATTGCACCATAATGTAACACCACAGGGAACCTTTAACACACAGAGGCATCTCAACTTACACTAATCTCAATGCCAATAACTGCAGTTTCTACATATCCTTAAAACAAGAATTTCTATTTTTGACAAAAAGAAGGATAGTAACACACATGAAATCACATTTGCGGTGCACTTTTGGGCTTTTGTAACCATTTATTGTCACTTTAATGTAAAGACCACATGGTCCACAGTTCTGTGAACATTTACTGATGAAAGAAACATTTATTTTCCTGCGTTTCTGCAGCGACAGACGGAGGCACACGTACACAGTGCTGTAATTACACTTCATACTGGCCTTGTTGTCACTGTGATATGATAAACTGAGACTGGAAGCAGCAGCATCTTTTTCTCTCCTTTCATTGCTGTTTTGCTTGTTTTTTTTTTGTTCAGGCAGGACGGCAGGATGTGAGTCAACACTGTTTTATGCTCCATAAGCTCATCATATAAAGACGCCCTGACAGGACCTCACAGCTGAATCAATATTAAGAGGATGAAGAGGATGGAACTCCAACCAGATAACATAATTACTTCTAATTACCGCCGCATGTCACTGAATCACAAGCACACAAGAAAGCAGAAATCTAGTTGCACCTTGTTAGCGTCACACTCCCTTCATGTGAAATATACAGCCTCGCCTTTATTTAACACTTTATTGTATTTACCGATGGTTGAGAAAAATGCTTTTCAGTGTTAGTGCACTATTAGTCATGTGAAAACTGAAGCTCCTGAAACAACAGAAAACCTTCATACCTTCATGTGGGTATAACATTATTTTAAGCTAAATATTTCAGCTGAGTCATGATCTGACCACTGATGAACGTGACTCTTTGTGATGCTTACGTGAGTCACGATGTAATCTAATAACTTCTTCTGTGTTTAATCGCTGACATTCATCTCAATATCTTCTGATGTCTTCAGTAAAAACACTGCTGTCATGTTTCTGTGTCTCATACTGTATGTGGAGTGTCATATGTACTGGCTGTTTCTGTGTATGTGTGTGTGTGTTTGTGTGTTTGTGTGTGTGTGTGTGTGTGTGTGTGTGTGTGTGTTTGTGGGTGGGTGGGTGGGGGGGTACTGGAATAAGGCAGGTCTACATCTCTTCAGTGTAAATCCTTTTATTCTGGCCGACAGCTTAATAATGTAACCCTGTATTGATTCTAGAAAGGAAGTTCCTTTTCCTGTCATCCCTCCAGGGGGAGGTCAGAGGTCAGAGGTCAAGGTCAGCTAAGAAACATAATGTAGCTGGCTGGGATTTTGTGACTTTCTGAAAGAAAAACACAGATTTTCCCCTTTTTGGCTCTCAAAGCTGCTGACATTGATGCTACAAATGATTACTGGGTGTGCTGGCACATCCTAATCACAGTAAGGTTATTTTTCTTTGTAAGGGTCTTTGTAAGAGTTTCCTTGCTGAATTTCTATGCTCTGCTGCTAATGTTGTAGTCATCCTGAGAGGCATGACTGGTGTTGGAGTTGGTGGCTGATTTAACCATGAAAACATACTGTATGTTAGCATGCAAACAGGAAATAACAGCGTCTGGCTCATGTATTGCAGCATCAAGAGTATAAAGCTGGAGATATACTTGCTTTTAACTATGAGTTTGCATGCGCATGATGGCTGCCTCGCGTATCCTGTGTCTGTTTGGTCCAAGATGCAATACGCACATGAATGGTAGGGGCTGTGTAGGGGCAGTATGGGGATGTGACAGGGTCAGGGGCCAGTGGGCATGTCAGCTAACAGACCAAGTCAGCATCTGTACGATGTGTCATTGCCGCTGCACAGTGACAAATATGCTTGTCAAAATAGCAGGCGACAGATCAGTACCATTTTAAAAGTCGATGTGGAAACCTGCAAAAATAAATAACCTCCTCGAGTGTCGCCATGTTTATTGTTTACATCATGCAAATCCAGAAGTTCTATACACTCTTAGCTCTCTGGCGTGCCCTCTAATGGGATCCTCCAGTAACACGCAAAGTACATAGGCAAGTATGTGAACAATTCAGCCGGTTGTCTATGCCAACACGTGGTTAAAAAGCAAGTATATCTCCAGCCTAACAACTCAACCTCCGTTCTTACGTCCCTCTGGAGGGAAGACAGTTGAGTACTTAAGGGGGTGATACAGCAAAACTCTCACCAAACCGGGCTGCCAATGAGCAAAACTCAAAGAAGACAGCTTCATCTCTGTGTTACAACAACAAAAATATATTGGTATCGCCATCTAATCCTCTCTCTTCCCTCCTTCACAAACTCTCCATTTCTCACACAAGGCAAGGAATTTACCCTTCATACAAAATAGGAAAGACACGCACAGAGAGAGATTTAAAATCCAAACTGTTGCACGTCAGTCATAGGTCATTTCCGTGCAGTCTGGGGTCTGCTATAGCCCCTTTGCTGCTTTAAAGTACAGCTCATGCTTTTCTCATGTTAAGCACGTAGTCACATTTAGTGGTGAAAAGCAGGCAGGGTGTTGCAAGCATAAAATTCTGCAGCTAACTTGCCTAGCAGGCTAATAAAAGAATCCAACAAGTTTAAAGTTAATACAAATTATATTCATTTTTTCAATCAAAGACATTATTGACTCATTACCCTCAATCTCTGTCTTTGAACTTGTCCCATTCTGCTATTTATATTGTTTCACTATGCAGTTATAAGGATAAAAGTAGCCCTTCAGGTACTCCTCAGATATTTCTACATACACTGCAAACTTGAATTAACTCAATAGAACAGTAGTTCTAGTTGTTTAGTAAAAGCCATGGGAGTCTCTGTTAGTGAGAATGTATGCATTTTAATCCCATTTTAAAAACATTTTAAATGTTTTTCTATTATTCTCGTGTGACCATTTCTTTTAATTTTGTGTGTAAACTTAAACAAAGAGAATGCTCTAAAGGAGTCCTTCAGGTACTTCAATGACCTGATGGCCTTTTCCCACCTACTCTCTCCAATTGTCTGGACATTGGAGAGACCCGCTATATTACAGTTTAACAGATACATTATTTATATATATATATATATATATAAATAAGAGAGAGAGAGAGACATACTGTATATAACACTTTGGATAAAAGCGTTAGAATTTATGTAGCCATGTACATCATTCAGTATCTGGTGCTCTGTATTACCTATCAACAACAAAGTTCCTCAAAGCAGTGTGAACTCCAATTAAATATTGTGAAGAAATGACCCAACAAACACACCTATAACCTGATAGAGAATCCAATCTCTCTTTCCTAACAGCCATCGGTGTCAGCAGCCACACACCTCACACCACACTGACCAACAAATTTGTACGACTTCAGCCCACTTCACCAGTAGAAGTACTCAACTTAACAAAGGCCCTCATGGAGGAGTGGTGGTCTGACCAGGTCTCTCATAATTATACTTCAGCCAACTACCATTAGAAGATACAAACCGAAAGAGCAGCTGCTGGTTTGCTGTGTTGTAATGTAAACTGCAGGCTGAGTATTGATTAACCCTGGATTTAATTGTGTACTTTTGGGAGCTCTTAGTTGAAAGCATGACATCATATCCTACTACACCCACAAAGTGATTTCGGTTGCACTAATTTTAAATTCACCACTGCTCAAACAGTGTCTAACAGCATGAAAGAGAAGGTCCAACAGTTTTTCTAGACAGTGAAGGACTGACCGTCAGAGAATCCCCGACAGCCTTTCTGTCTCTCTGCAGCTTATCGGCCGGCTCACATCCTGCCTGTCTCCGGGCCTCTAATGCACGGAGGAGAGAGCAGGGAAGGGGATCATTTGAAAAAGCTTGAATGTCTCTTGCTAGTCATGTAAACATTTGCAAACCCCACCGAAAATCAATAGCAGAGAGGAGAAATTCCAGTAACTCTGTGTCTGTGTACGCAGCTTGTCTTACAGAGGAAGTGTGGGCCCCGGGTGACACGAACACATTAGCATACAGAGCCATGAAACCTGGTCTAGATGAACACTGGTGTTTGACCAGTTGTCCTATGTGGGCCTAAATTTAGCTGTTAGACTAAGCAAAATTCTGTTTAAAAAATCTGGTTAGCTTAACACTTGTAAAGCTACTCTAATACATTTTTTTCCTGACAAAAATACAGAGAATTATCACCAAGTCTGCATCTCTACAGAGCTTTTTAGCGTTGTTTAGCTCATTGTTGTGGTTGTTTGGTTGAGGCAGCTGTTTTCAGCTCTCATAGACTGACTGTACACTACCTACCCAGCACCAAATAAACAGACAGACAGACAAAACTAGCAACAAGTTGAAAAAGAAAGTGGAATATTTAGCAGCTAAAGAGCCAGATATTCTTCTCAGGAATTAGTGGAGACCAAAAACAGCTAACAGGAGAGTGAACAGAGGACGTATTATGTCGATGACATATTCGTCTGATTAGTAAATAGACCATGTTTGCTAATATGTTAGCCATAACAACTTTATAATGTGGTAATATGTCAGGGCTGTGTCTGTCAGCTTGTTTTTGAGTTTTTCTGCCCTCTAGTGGTCAAAAATAAATGAAAGCAGCTTTAATGACTTGGGATTCTTGTGCAAATGCAATAACTCGTAAAACTACTACTAAACATGTTTGACTTCAGAACTTTGAACTTGCAGTACGAACAGTTGCTGAACGTCAGTATCGGACGCAGCGGCCCGGGTTTAGTTCCAGCCCAGGCCCTTTGCTGCATGCCTTTCCTGTCTCTCTCTGCAGCTGTCACTATCCAATAAAAGCAAAATGCCTGAAAATCTAAAAAAAAAAAAAGTTCTCACATTCTACAATATCTGCAGGTGGTGTTATGGTTAGGCAAAGATTTAAGCTGTGGCAATTAAACTATGGTTATGGTTTGGGTTAGGCAACTGAAATACGTGGTTACGGATAGGGAGAGAAAGAGGTAGTTACAGTTATAAAAGGAAAACTTTAATTGTCTGTGAGGATACATGATCTTTGGCCTCCTGCATGAAAGTCAGACGTCCTACACACCCATAGACCGCCCTGACCTCCACACCCTTATGAGAGGCTAGTACACCACACACACACCACTGTCCCCCCTCAAAAGTTATTCCCCACTGTTTGTCATCATGCCTCTTTGCCACGTGTTGTTTTGTACGCCGCTGTAGGCAAAGGAGGAAGTTGCAGGATTTTCAGCAGGATTTTCCACCATTGAATCAGGCCTTCACCATCTGAAGGGACGTGCAGCGCATCTGCATTTGTAGCTCAGCCAATACAAACGCACTGTCTCTCTGAAATAACCTGTGATTGGTCAAAGTCTCCCGTCACGGGATAGATTTTCTGAAGCCTGAAAACAGAGCCAAGAGGAGGGGCAGTAGTAGAGGTTTTCTCTCAGATCACTTGAATTACAATATGCTGGACGGTTATTATGGGATTTTTGTCCAATGACGCCAAAAAAATACTGCCCACCCCACCTTTAACATTAGGTCACACTCTGAAATCTAAGAAATGACTGAAAGAAATGAATTAAGTTCTGGGTATAGAGAAAACATGACAAAGTAGAGTTTCTCCCATTCATTAGAGGGGACCAGGAAACTATTTATTATCACTGTTTCTAATCTGGACTCACCCTGGGCTCTCAGCATCTGTTGGCACAGCGGCATCTTCACCATCACACTGCTGGAGCTAATGTCTGCTGCAGTAGAATTAGTTGAGCTTGGAGGCAGAGAGATTTTAGCTTTTAGCAAACATTAGCAGCAGTGTATTCTTTGATGTCAACAAAGCTTTAATTTTCCTCTCTGTTTTTCAGGCTTGATCAACAAGGTTCAATCATCTAATAAACAAATAGATATGATAATTTTCACTCCTTAAGGTTCCGCTTGCTATGCTACTACACCAAGATGAAAATATATAAATAAAAATATAAATATATAAATCACCCAAACCTGAAGGGAGCCTGAAAATGCTTGTCCCCCAGTGAAAGGGGAAAACATAAGTGATGTCATGAAAGTACCCCTTTCTAATAAGACACCCTTTAGAAAGTGTTTATAAGCTGTAACTAATGGCTTTGTCATAAGCTTTTAATACTGTTTTAATTACAGTGTTTGGGTTGCCAGGTTGTGATATTTATCCTTCTTATTATTGAGTAATAATGCAATGATAATGCCCTAATGAACACTCATGGGTTTTTCACTTTATTTATTAGTTATAAATGTTAATGAGTGATTAATAATTTTTTTCAATAATACATCAAGTCCAATGTTGTAAATATAAGCTGAAATAAATAGATTTTGGTTTCTGTTGCACTTTTCCATTGGAGTTTTCCCAATCAAGTAAAGAGCAAAAAGGACGTATCATGCTGGAGGAGGATAAACACAAGCTTTTGTTGGTGAGTTGTTCTTATTGATAGCTTATTAATGATCTATAAAGCAGTAGTAATTGATGTGTTAACCATTAATAGAGCCATTAGTTACAACTTACAAATGCTTTATAAAGTAGTACCAAAATATCAAAGCTTATAACACAAATATTCAGCATCTATCACTGAGTTTTCTCCAGACTTATTGTTTGGTATTTGGGTGTAATAAAAACATGTGGTCCCATTCAAACACAGTGCAGTCATCAATGTGTTTATGAGCCGAGGCCACAAGCTGTTAATCACCACTAAAACCATTAACTGTGCTGTATTGTAGCAGCAGGCGGTTATCACCCACGTGTTACAGTTTGGAGCTGCAAGAGAGCAGAGACAATGATCACTGTCCCCAGGTGGCACGTTTCAAGCTTGTTTAGCAATGGGAAGTGAGTTGGTATTCATCCATAATGTTAACTTCAATAATGTGAGTTGTCTTAATGTCTCAGTGAATCAAATAGAAAAAAAAAACAGTGCAATGTGTGAATGAAATTTACAAAAGTGGAAAAACAATTTTACAGATTCTACGAGAAGAACTCATTCTATCTAATATCCTGATGGTGTATCTGCTCCTATCTTATGATCAAGTAGTCATTACAGAATATATTTGATACGTTATTCCACACAAAGTCATTGCATGCAGCAAGCTGGATTTGAAGGAACTGTGTTTGGCCGCAGTATACAGTAGATGGCAGCACTGAGACGTGACTAAAGCATTTAAACAGAGAAACAATGGTGTCAAATGTTTTACCTGCTGACAGAGCTAGATATGTGATTAATTCTGTCCATATGTGTAATCTATTTTTTTTTTTTACTGTTATTTGATAAATGGCCTTGAACGTTTTTGTGCAAGGTTTAAATCATTGCAGCAGCAGGACCACAGAAAGATGAGAAAATGCTTAAAAATCCCTGAAATGTCAATCAGCGTTTTTATTTTATAATAATCATATTACAAGTTATTTCATACTTTAATGTTAATGTGTGAAATTAAATAATCATGGGATGAAAGGAAATTTTGCTTTGCTTTCACTAACACAGCAGTTTAAATCTTAAATGCTTTTTCATATCAGGATTAAGGCTAAAAGGGCATAGAATAAGCTACTTTAAGTTAAAAAGTTAAGTTGTTAAAACAACTAAATGTAATACTTAAATGACCAATGTAAAATGCTAAAAGTTGTTTATGCTCATAAGGCTGCTCCTACATTAATGATTAAGTGTTAGATATCCGAAGTTAAGACTCATTAAAGGAACCTGTCCCCAATATGACAAAGTAAAGGGAATTTGACGCAATAAATTATGAGATTCATTCATAAAGACTAGAATAATAAGCAGTTACTAAAAAGCTGTGTCACGAGAGGGTTAATCTGTCAAAGAAAACAACCAAAACCAATAAAACAACATTAAAATTTGTAATGTCCTTGTGCTCTTGGCATATTGGAGTCTTGAAAGTTACAGAGAAAATATACCACTTTTTGTACCACGTGTGGTCATATACTGTAAGTCTGAACACATTTCAATAAGGAAAATATGTTTGTAAGCCAGCCTGGAAACATTAACATAATCATTATGCAGATACAGGATGCAGCTGCTGCTTTGAAGGCACTAAGTTTGCTCTGTCTGTGCAACACAAAGAAAAAAACAACTTTAAATATGTAGTTCAGCTCGTGAGAGTGTGGAAGGAGGCATCAGATGTTGTGTAGGCAACCCGCCTCCAAAAACAGCCTCCAACTAAACTTCACACAAACACTTTTTGGCCAGTTTAACTGCTTCACTCGGACTTCTGCATTTACAACTTCTGAAAAAGAAGGAAAATATGTACATTCTTGAAAATTCATAGGAGCTGTTTTGGTGCATCTAACTTCAGAGAACAAAATTGAAAATGTTTTTTTTAAAGGATTTATGAGTCTGCATGACTGTGTGGGAATACTTAGCCAGCTTCCACCCCCACTGAAACAGAACAAACCTCACACCTACTCACAGCCCGGCTGTTTCTACCTGTTTCATCATATATTCTGCCCTTCAACATGACGTGAAGTTGAAACTGGATTCTGAAAAATGAGCAAACGACCTATAAGTGAGGTGTCACTTACAATCAATGAAATAATTCAGTGACAGATCAGGACATGAGGCTGCTAGGAGAATGTGTCAGCTTGCATCATTCATTCATTAGTTTTCAATTCACACAAGAAAGCTAGAGCCAATTCCAGCATGCACCAAGGGCAAGGCAGGAAAACACTCTGACCAGTTCATCACAGGGCAAACGCATTACACGGCACCATCTTCACAGTCTCCAGTCCACTTGCACTGTGTCTTTGAAGGGTGAAAAGAAACTAAGACGAGGACAACACAGGACAGCCTAACCAGGGATAGGGGTCGCAAATTTAAAAAACACATCTGTCACAGTCTGTCTCGCAGTCCCTCCTGTGCAGCCACATTTCTGTTTTCCCAGGCCACTAGTCCACCGGATGCCCTCAGACTTTCTCCTGTCATTCCAGATCCTGCCACTCCCCCTCACCTGAGCTTCCCCGCCCATCTCCCCACCTGCACCTCATTCCCTCATCAGCCACTCCCTACATATACCTGGTCCACTTCCTTTGTTCCAGTGTCCGTTTATCCTGGTTGCCATGGTTCTGTCTTGCCATGTGTATGGTCCTTTGAGCTTCTGTCTTGCCATGTGTATGGTCCTTTGAGCTTCTGTCACCTGAACCTGGACCTGCCTGTTGCCTGTCTGCCTAGCTGTATCTGCATCTGCATCTGCATGTAAGCTCAGTAATTACAAATAAATCATTGAACTGCATCAGTCTCCCTGTAACGTCTGCTTTTGGGTCCGTTCCCTGCTGTCTGCGCTTTGCATCGTAACATCTGTATCATGTTATTGTGACCTGTTACAATGTTTTTTGCATTGTCCCTGACAAATAAGCTAATAAATAAAAAATATAAACTGTTCACAGAAAGAACCAGAGTTAACTCAGTACTCTCTGTTGATAAAGTGACGGCAGTTGCTTGAAAACATGTTAAGATTGCTCAGTTTTTAAAGAGACAAAAGCATTGATGAAGCACATTTTGAATTTTGGGTCCAGTGGACCTTAAATACACGTATTCTGCATAATCTAATTGACAGCCTTGAGTTAACAAATAATATTAAAAGTGTTGCCTCTACAGCAGCAGTTGTATTGAAGCACAGTGTTAGTCTGCTGGCAAACTGCCTCTTCCCACTTGTTAAGTCAGGTATTGTTGGCCCTCTCTTGAAAATTTTGAACACATAATTATGTGGGCAGTTCAAGTGCTTTTGTGAGATTGCTTGGGTTTTTCCCTTTCAGGTCACGTCCACAGACAGCAGACAGAGGTCACTAAGCACTTACCTGCAATGAGTCTCACACACCGGTTTCTTATTTATGAGCGACTTAGTTCAATCATCCCAAATCACAATGTTCTAGAGGTTGGACAAATAAGCCTTTGTAGTATTGTAACTAATAGTTCCTGGACAATTAAAGCTCCAAATATTAGCATTTTTATATTAACAATAAATCAAATGACAACAAGAAATTATTTTAAAAATTGGGGCCTTTTTAAAAAATATTGCATTATATTTAATCTATGGAGACCAAAAGTGTTCATTATGAAATAAATGAATAAGACATTATGAATGAAATAATCATATGAATAAATACAAAATATGTCTTATTCAAAAGATTCAATATATTTTTAAAACTCAGGTTAATATTACAAAATGTTATTTCATCGAGCTCATTTTTCCGATAACAGAGTTTATGGCATGCCACTTTCATTTGACCCCAGCATTTTTTTTTTTTAAAATGGTTGTTTTATTTCATAATGCAACTCACAAAGTCTTTGTTTGTCAAACATGACAAACAGACTCACTTATATGATTGGCTCTGCCATGTTTGTTTAAAAATTGTATCTGATTATATGACATGTCATGTTACATTACATATTTTGTATGTATTTAGTCATATAATTAATTATATCATATATATACACTTCATAATGTCTTATTTATTTATTCAATATTGAGCACTTCGGGTCTCCATAGATTTCAAGGTTTAAAGCACCAATCGTTCTGCTGACTACAATGCTAGTGACCATGTTTACACACTGTCTTCTCTACAGATGGCCATGCACACAATGATGAACCCACAGATAAATTATCACCAACTCTTTTAGCGGTGGTGGTGGTGAAACATAGTGGAGCATTTAGCAGCTAAGGAGACAGATATTTTTCCCAGGAGTTGATAAGGACAAAAAAAAAAGGATAAAAAAGAACAGAAACAGAACATAGTATAATTGTTTTCAAGCTCCCATATAAACTCTGTTTGAGTACAGTCTCAAATCTGACATCTTCTTTTATAATACCCTCTTTTTCCATCGGAGCACACACACACACCCACACTTTCACTTTGCCTATGATGTTATCATTATTGTAATTTCTATTGCTTGTCTTTCTTGTGATCTATGCATTTATTTTTTGTACCATTTCTGTCCCTGCTTGGTCTGATATTTCTTTGTTACATCGTCTTTTTTATGTTTTTACTTCTATTCTGGAGCAAGAGGATTTTACTAAGCCCCTTGGGGTTCTCAACCAGAGATGGGATTTCATATCCTCGCTTTTCTTGTGTCCAATGTTTTTTTGTTTTGTTTTATCCTTTGCAAAATTAATTTAGTATCTTGGGGAAAAATCATGGGTCTCAGTTTGTATTTCTTCGAAAGGTTTTATCTGTGTTTTTATGTGATATGGCTGTGAAGAATTTGGTGCATGATTGGGTTTAATTAAAGCATTTCAATGATTTAAAACATCAAATAAACAACAAATAACTTCTCATGATGTCACTTCACTTCGCTATCACAAATTAAAATATTATTTTTGTATTTTTTCTCATTGTTGGATCAAACCTTTACTTAAACCCATGTTAACTGAGCATTTCAAGTCTCTGATGTCTTGAACACTTTCTAATGCTTTCTCTTACCCACTCTACTGATGCAAACAAGATCAGGCAGCTTATTAAGTTATTGTAACACAGGTCTCATTCTGCAGTGCATGCTGAAACACCTGAGCCAAACAAGAAGAGGTGCACAAACACATTTCCCACCATGGCACCGCTTCAAAAGTCACAAAGCTCGTTATTATTATTATTTTTTTAAGTATTTGGATGCAATCCAAAACCATACCTTTGCTTCCTGGAGATGAAAATGCAATTCACTCTTCACTAACGATCTCTTTGACATTCATTAATGACCTACAGTGTCAGGTAGAAAAATATTTCATATAATCAATTTTCTCACAGAGAGAGGAATAACTAGTTTCGATCACATCATCACACATCTAGTATGTATGCATGTTTACAAATCAAGTTCCCATGCACTTACCTATTGTGACTCAAAGGAAAAAGGAATAAAGCAATTTGCACACAAGCAAAAATGCATTTTTAAATCAGTTATCTGAAAACACACAAACTCTTTATGAAAATGTGCAATACGAAACGAAATGCAGCCCTCAAGCAGTGATGCTGGAGCAGCAGAATCGCACCCACAGTACTTGATGATGTTAGGAGTCCAGGCTGAAGCGTAAATATGCTGAAAGTTCACATTTAAAGAAACCTAACAAATTTACCTGGTGATCCAGAACAGCAGCTTAGCTATCTGAATTTGGTAGCAGTTGCCCAGCACGCTTAAGGTATGTTCAGACTGAACAAGAAGTTATTTTTAGATGTGGTGCGATCGTATATGAAGCTAACGCAAAGATTTTTTTGTTTCATTTGTCCTGGACTGCACCAATTGACAATTGTGTTTAAAGAAGCTTTATTGTTCCAATTCAGAACCAACATTATTATAGTTAAAGCTGCAGATTTCTGGTCACTTGGGGGCAGAAAAACTCCATGACGAGCTGAAAAACTCAAACCTCTGACATATTATTACCTTATAAATATAATTAAAAAAAACAAGTATATAAAAATACAAACACACCACAGCACAGGCACACTCTGCACACACATGGTTGGTGCATACGCTGCTAGATGTACAGTCGGCCCATTGGCATATGAGGGAGCAGGTATAACGTTGAATCTCTATCAGCTGATTATAAATAGCAGCAGGTAGTGGAGATGCTGTGGTGATTTAAGCTTTTAAGTGTTGGCCGAGTCAAAAAAAGCATCTTTCCCATTTGGATTCAGCCACTACCAGCCTTGTGAAGTCTGTGTTTGTTTGTCTGTATTATTTTGCAATGCTGTTCGTACACATGGTATTTTGTTTATTTGTCACTCTGAGCTGTCAAATTCAACTTGGCACAAGCTGCCAATGTGCTGTTTTGTGTGCCGAACTGAAATGGAGTACAAACCACGACCAACCAGCTGTGGCACTGTGCCACCGGTCAGGTTTTGGAGGGCTCTCAGTATTATGATGAAATGGGACAGATTGAAATAGTGTCCCTGGAATGAATTCTACTTATGAGCAGTCTTCTGAAAAACATAAGGGCATTGTGAAAATAAATTTGCTATGATGAAAGAAAAATGAACATCAAGATATGTTTTAATTTCACAATCTACTGCAAAATAATTATATATAATAAATACGTATTGGTATCATTGCATTTATATACACCGATCAGCCCTAACATTATGACCACTGACAGGTGAAGTGAAGAACATTGATTATCTCGTTACAATGGCACCTGTCAGTGGCTGGGATATATTCGGCAGCAAGTGAACATTTTGTCCTCCAAGTTGATGTGTTGGAAGCAGGAAAAATGGGCAAGCGTAAGGATGTGAGCCACTTTGACAACGGCCAAATTGTGATGGCTAGACGACTGGGTCAGAACATCTCCAAAACTGCAGCTCTTGTGGGGTGTTCCCGGTCTGCAGTGGTCAGTACCTACCAAAAGTGGNCAGACCTTCAGAGCTGCCACTTAATCCACAACCTGTTTGATAGCTTCACATTTGTGTTGAAGGTGTGTGTGTGTGTATACACACCGATCAGCCACAACATTATGACCAAAAACTCCAAAACTGCAGTTCTTGTGGGGTGTTCTCGGTCTGCAGTGGTCAGTACCTACCAAAAGTGGTCCAATAAGGAAAACCGGTGAAC
>LKNJ01003759.1:0-40095 GCA_002120245.1 Maccullochella peelii | reverse complement strand
CTTAAATTTTCTGATTTTTGCAGTGGAATATGAGTAAGGACCGTCCTGTTTTAATTTAGAACTTTTTGTAGTTTTAGTTGTAAAAAATAAACCTCTCATCTACTCTATACTGATGTGTAGAGGGATGCCAGCCTCCCTAGCCTCTTTGGTCCTTTTAATAAAGCAATTAGGTGCTGCCTGCCGACAGCCATAGTTGCTGCCCATAGGTGGCGATTGTAAACAATACCCAGGTAAGATGGCAGACAGTTATCCCATCAGTTATGATGTAATGTCACATCAAGTGTTTTATAGCTATGCTTTCAGTACACAGCTGCTTCATCAGGTCCACCGTCAACACCAGCTTCAGGTTCTGCTGCTGACAGGAGTAATGATCACTTTTTTGTTTTTTAATGTTTGCTAACTTCCAAATTAGGGTTAGGTACAGAACCGTAAAACATAGTGTGGGATTATATTAGGCAATGCCAGATACTTAAACATTAGTTTGTGTAAGTGTCAATCTCCTGCCAGTATTAGACAACCAATACTAGTTTTGTTATAGCCTGATATGTGATAGCAAACTTTACAATATTGTGATGTAAACAGAGCGTTAGCTATCATTAGCTATAGATAGCCAGTCACTCAGCAGGACACCTGCCCAGTTCTCCAATGGTTCTCACACCACAACTCAATTTCTCTTCTATGGCCATTATTTCTTTTAATCCTGGTCTGTTCCTGGTCTCTTGGACACATAACAGGCTCATAATTATAAGACTGTGGCCCGTCATGTGCGTATGAGTATACATTTGTTGGGATCCATACTTCTTAACGATAAACTGGCACTATAACTTGGCCGCTTTCCCTTTTGTTACGTCACCTCCAATTTGTCTTTTTTGATGCTGAAGTAAAACACTCTTACAAAAACGACTCCAGAAGTTACTGTAGTGTGTGTATATGTAAATTTGTTTTGAAAATCTAGTTTGTGCATCGTTTTCCTACACATTGATTGACTGGGGTCTCCAACTTGTAAGTTGCTTTTTAACACCTGGCTGAAAATCAGTGTTTTGCTGCCCTCTCTGGTTGAAAATTTCAAGCCTTTTTGACCCCTGACCACACCCAAGATCACTGATAGGTGTGGTTGGGCGTGGTCAGAAATGTGCTGTGTTGCACCTGTAACCACAACCAGCACTGATGTCACAGAGTCCTGGAGCTCACCTGTACATCACTGCAACAAAGTGAAAAATTAAACCACTGGAGGTCAGTAAAGAAAAGATTTTCAGGAGGGTGTTAAGTTACTCTTTAAGAGGTCCACGGTGGGGACTGGTCTCTTCAGAACCAGGATCAGCTCCTGGCCCAGATTGGACCAGATCAGCAGGGACACCGCTGCTGACATTCCCACTTAGCATACTGCCAGCTGCAAGACTAAAATCTTTATGAATACACATGAAAATACACTTCTCTCATTTTAAAGCTGCTTTGGTTTGTTTCCACAAGTTTCAACAGATTTATAAACAGTAGCTGTTGGGACAAAATGACCCGGGAATGTGTTGTGATAGTCTCCTACAAGACAAAAACAGGATTTCGGTCAGCACTTTCTGACAATGCAGTGTGTGTAACACAAGCGTAAACTGTGGTTGTAAAACTCAAAAATAGAATTCAAACATTTGAAAATAATATTTGAATGTCTGACATAATTGCTTCACTCTTACTGCATGTCAATCAATACAAGGTGGGTGGGAAGTGTATTTCTGGTGTTTTGAATCGTGTTGCTGCCAAGAGGTAATGCTGCACAGTCTGATTTGAGACTTCAACTGAGCTCTGATGTGGTGTTGTGTACAACCTTGAAGATATGATGTACTCTTGTTGTGTGCATGACTTTTTCTAGCGTTCTTGTCCAACCCAACAGCTTATTTAGTTAAGTGTTGTAGCTAGCAGTTAGCGAGCTACGTATCACAGCAACATTAATGAAAGTGTGTTTCAGTAATAGGTTAAATTTATATCTGCTGTTACAAAGATGGCTACATTAATGGTGGGGTAGGCAGTATTTTTTTGCCGTCATTGGGCAAAAATACCATAATAACCCTCCAGCATATTGTAATTCAAGTGGTCTGAGAGAAAACCTCTACTACTGCCCCTCCTCTCGGCTCTGTTTTCAGGCTTCAGAAAATTTATCCCGTGAGACTTTGGCCAATCATAGGTTATTTCAGAGATATTATATATTCATATTGGCTGAGCTACAAATGCAGATGTGTCTGCACATCCCTTCAGACGGTGAAAGCCTGATTCAATGGTGGAAAATCCTGCTGAAAATCCTGCAACTTGTGAAGAATTTCCAGTACTTCCTTTGCCTACAGCGGCGTATAGTACAAAACAACACGACCCGGCTCCACACGGAGACTCGGGCTCATTATGTTCGATGCCATGGCGCTCGCATCGACGTAGCAAAGAGGCATGATGACAAACTGTGGGGAATAACTCATTCCCTACTGGCTTCTCATTCTGCTGCTGGACGGCGTTGCAGCTGCCTCTGAAGCCTGGGGCACTTTGCTCTGTGGCCGCAAAGCACTGGAGGGGCGTCTTAGAGAGGACAAGTCGTGGCAAGAGTGACCGGGGTATCGGTGAGGCTCACGCTGTGCAGAGTGAGCCCTACGAGGGATAAGGTTTCGCAGGGGAACAGATTCCAGCGGCTGCTGGTTGAAGTTGTGGGTTTGGTGGGAGGGGCTTAGCGCAGTGATACGAGGCAGCAGAGAGAGAGAGGCGGAAGGTTTTGCATGTGCACAGATTTTGCCTACCCCAGCTTTAAGAGCTGTTAGATGAAATGTTTAATTATCAAAGATGCTATTGTTGGCGTGAAATTAGGCTTGCTCAGTTTATTACAATATTTTATGTGAGGTCATGTCTACAACACTATAGAGTGCTGCTGGAATGAGTCCCAAAAACCCAGAAATGAGTTAGCATTTTTTCACTTCTGGTTCTCTCATCTCGAAGTCAGTGGGTTTCTTGAATAGGTTTTTGGTTAGATGCCTGAAATAAGGTCTGGGGTTAACACAAGCTTAAGAGACTTTCACCTTTTGTTCTACAACATAAAATATTGTCAGTAAATACCCCACTTGCTGGCTAAATGAGACTACACTGTATACAGCGTGGAGGCATGAAGCTGTTCAACAAGCATCTCATAATGTATGGGTGTGGAAAATCTCCATTTATGGTAGGAGTTCCTGCCAGTCTGCCTGTCAGATCTGCCTTATTTGGCATGCTTTTCAGAGATGGTACTGTGTTGGGTCTTGCTACTGTTGCTCTCTACAAATGAGAAAAACACAGTAGAACAGGTTTTTGTGGAACAAAAATTTACTTTGTGGCTCAGACCAACAAAGACCAAAGACCAACCAAGAGCAGTAACGCGACATCCTGTCTGCCCTCAGTCTGTTCTCTTCTTTCAGCCTCTCCAGCGGGTAAAAGCTACACCAATGGTTATCTGTGTTTGTCCTTGCTATGGATCGCTTTCTTTTTTGACTGTAATCCATGCTTTACTCTCCACAGCATCTATCAAATGTGTCCTCCCAATTTGGCAGTCTATTCCCATCTCTCCATGCAAGCCAAACACTTACAATTGCTGTGCTGTATTTGCATATAAATAAACCTTTCTACATGAGCTGACTGACTGCAATGCTATTTCAGACCGTGGGAGGTGGACATTAACATGTGTTTACCCTGATAACTTTATAAGGTGATAATATGTTGTGTTTCAGCTGGTTCTGCTGCCCCCAGGTGGCCAAAAAAACTATACATGCAGCATAAATATTTCACTGTAAAAACTCCAGTCTCAGGCTACACTGAATAAGAGTAAAATGATTTTAATATCTGCGTAGGTGGATGGACAAGAAGGAAAGAGACAGATTTTAAGTAAAGAAAGAAAGATATGAAACACTAAAGTGAACAGGCAGTCTGATGTTATCACATGTGCATAAAGGTCTTTCAACCCTATAATTTGCCCCCTTGGAGAAAAACTACACAAGAGACAAAGGGTGTGAGTGTGAGAGTGGTACAGTGTAAAAGTGAAGGGACACTTTTCCCAGCAGTAGGTGAATGAACCATCGCTCACTCTTCAGACTAATGAGGGAGAATGAAGGCAACGCTACAGTAAAGCAGCTACAATGCCTCACATTCTGACACTGTCATCTGCCACCTCCACTGGAACCAATCAGATCGCTGCAGGGCACCAGAGGGGGCTGGGGGGTGGCCATCACTCACACAAATGTCCTACACAGCAATCATCCACTCTGTCAGACTGACTGGCAACTGTTTGATTTGAAGTCATTATCCTCATTGTTATCAGGATGATCATTATAAAATAAATAAAAAGACTAAAGCTTATATCTACAGTGTTCATCACAGCATGAACATACCGATGATTTTGTTATTTTCAGAGGGTGGCACTAGAGGAAAGGTCATGGGGTCATTAAAATCTAAAAGGGTTTCTTTGGTAACATGAACCAGTCTAATTATGACATATTGTGCATGGAGAGATGACATTTTGTTCTGATGATGGCACTAAAAAAAAGCTCATGGAGTGTCCAAAATAGAAAGGGTTCATGCTCTGGGGAGGTCAGTAAATTTCATATCAAACTGTCCATTAGATCTTGATATTTATTTTGTCCAAGTGGAATTGATTTTTCATTAGACGGTGGAGCTAGGGGAAAGCCAGGGCATCACTAAAAAAAATTAAAGGATGATTCCAGTTTATTATGACTTGGATCATATTTTCATAGTTTGTGTGTCATTTCTATCATTTATGTCACCATTGTACACACCAAAGTAATTGATCTGGTAACAAGGCAACATTGGTACGACGAAGTCTGATGGGGCAAGAAACATGAGCAGTCAGGTGATCAGACGGGTTGGAAACAAACCAGCAGCTGATCCAGATGATCTAAACCACTTTATTTGGAAATTAAACTTAAAGTGAGCGCACCTTAAATGTTGCTAATAATATCTCATTGTACAGGAAAACTGTGTGCACACAACTACAGTAAGGTTAAAGTACAAGAACAAGAAAAAGAGGTGGGAGTACAGCCATACTATGCTGACTAAATTTGAAAATGCATCTTATTCTCTGTGTGGTGTGGTCTTCTGTCCACAGCAAGCAGGTGTTTTTCTTACTTTTTGAAAATGGTCTCCAGAGTGAATAGATCTTGTGGATAAAGCGTGTTAGTGTGTACAGGGAACACTGAGCTTTAGTCTGCCCACCCAGGTTGTGTGCTGTGTGACAGTAGAGTTAAGAAGATAACTTTCTGTCACCTCTAACCCTCTGCATGATCACTCAATTATAGTCATTTCAGTCCCATTTGAAATGTTTCCTACAGCAGCAGAACATACTTAGAGTTTGCTGTCTACCTCATCACCCCCCGCAGATATGTTTACATAAAGATATTGGGGAGTGATGAGAAAATATCTTAAACCCCCTAGCCGGAACCTGCAGGTGGATGCTGGGGTGGTGGTGGGACTGAAAGAACAAGCGGCAATACTGATACAGGGCAGCAGTGGCATTGCCAGGCAGAGGGAGAGATGGGACATTTTTGCAGCTTAAATAGACTGCCAAATTGGGAGGGTGTGTTTGGTAGATAGTCGTGTGGAGTGAGGTATGTCACATGTGTATAGCAGTGCAGCTCGAGTTGACTGCCTGAACTAGCTCACAGGCGGCGCTGCATGTGCTTTCTGAAATTACCAGTCATAGCTGATCAAACAATACAGGTGTTGTCACAACCTGTATTTAGTTTGTCGGATTAATTTGTGTTTATAAAACAGTGAATGAATAGACACCTCTGTGCGGCGGAATGGGAAATATTGTTCACCTGGTCAATGGGTAGCATTTGTGAGCCATGATCAAATCATTATTTTATGCTTGTTAAGTGTCTAACAACAAAGACAGAAAAATGTAGTGTAGGTGATCACAGAGGGTCAACGAGCTGTCTGTCCTCTACCCCTAACCCTTCTCACCAGATTTTGGCTGTAAAGCACACTTTTCTTATTTGCCAACCGAAAGAGGAGGAGGAAGAAGAGATTTAGCTGTTTTTCTGTTGTTTATTCGTTTCAACCTGAAAATCCTAGTGTGAATGCACATCGTTTTCAAACAGCATTTTCAAATTTACTTTGTGTAGACATAGTCTGTGATGGATTTACAATGAACAGTATGAGTAAGATTTTTACCATTCACATTCATTTACCAAACAAGTTTGTCTTGTTGAGTTGTGTAAAACCTGCTTGATCTGATTGTCTGACTTTTTATTGAAGCTCTGTTATTATTTACAAAAGTGGTATAGTATTATGCTTCAGCTTTCCATAAAATAAAGCCAGTACAACAGAACACGGTGAACCCACAAGAACACACAGTTAACATAGCGAAGACTGTACAAAACAAACAGAAAAGTACATAACTGCAGAATAAAAAATGAATTATTATTACTGATAGGAATTATGACCAAAACTACAAAAATAAACCGAAATTATTATCCTTTAAGAAACTTACTTGGACAATAGATAGCCAACATGCTGACCCTGCTGCTCGAGGGTCAAAAGCCAATGTTGACTTTTAAGCTCCAGTCATGTGGCTCTACTATCCTTTTGTCACCAGCAAAGAAGCTCTCTGTGACTCCTTGGTTAATATGTGAGCTATTCTGATGTCACACAGTGATGGGCTAACGGGAGGTTGGTGTGAAAACTAAAACAAGTACCACATATTTCAACCATGTCATGCAGCCAAGCATAGTCCAAAGCCACCAAATGCCAGACTGAACTTTGAGAAAATGTGTATGAAATGATGCACAAAACATCCCCAATATTACCATGAAATGTTACATTTCTCTCAATAAGGGATTAAGATGTGTTATTATTTGATATGACAGGTAACTTCAGAAAAAATAAATAAAGAAGAAGAAAAGATGGGGAAAAAACGTGGAAATACATGCATGTATGCACACACTTTTAAGCACACAGATGTACCACCTTATCAGCAAACCAAATTCCTCGTAGCAGCAGCTGCGGGACACCAACCAGCAACAAGCAGCTCTTTGAATGAACTGTGACAAGGTGTTGTTCTTTTCCCCCCTCCCTCTGTCTTCTGTCTTCCGGGAACACTAATAGGCTCCATGCAGAGTAATGTGACCAATTGAATCATCCTCGCCCCGGAGCTGGAAGCTGCAGATCGGAGGAGCAGAGAGCGCCGCGCTCAGTCCGGCTCCCACACCGAGAAAACCTCTCTGGGGTGACACTATAAGATTCTGTTCGGGACTCCTCTGGGATTTTACACCTCATTTTCCAAGGAACTAGTGGCATTCTTTCCATCTGCCTCTGCCCATTTGCCCACTTGGCAGACCACAGACCAGTTCTTAGGTGAAAAGATCAGAGGGCCCCTGTTTAGCCCTGACTGCAGCTCTAGGTGAGTACAAACTCCAGCAAGTGATGCTGGACAGAGCTAAAGCCCTGATACCAGGACAATGAGTGAGTGATCAACAGTGATCTGATCAGTGCTGGTGATCTGTTAAGGAGCCTAAGGTAATGTAACTTGTTGAATCCATAATGCAAAACAGGATTTGTCAATTATGTGACTTTGTTAATTACAGGATGAAATAGTTTCCTAATTGTTTTTTTATCAGCTAAAACCATTTCCACTACCCAAGGTGGTACACTGACTGTGGGTAGTCCAGGTTATAGATAACAACACAAGGGCATCTGAAAGTCAAGACAACAACCATGTTCATTTTTGTCACTAGATGACCAAACAGATTAGTTTATTTTAGACCTTTATGTTGTGTGATAAAGTGACGTTAACAGGGAATAGAAGAGTTGAACAGCTGCAGACTGAATGTTATATAAACCCCTCTGCACCCCTCTGAGTTGGCGATAAAGAGACATTTCCACTAACTTGCACTCTTAACTTACGCGTGCACGTACGTTAGCACAGATAGCTTAGAGATGGGAAAATGGCTGACTAGGCACCGTCATGCGTAGCCATCATTACTAGGAGATGACTACAGTAAGTCTAAATATTCCACCAGCCTCAGGGACCTCACACTTCACAGACCAGTCACACAAAGTGTTGTTTGTTTGCATAGTCATACATTTGAACAACTCACAGGGAGGAAAAAAATGTTACCTTCATCGAATAATACTTAAAGTTGAAGTTATGGATTCAAAAGTTTACTTAAATAAAAGTGAGGACGTGTTCACAGTTACACATAGTCAAGGATAAAATATATGAAAGTAAACAAAGACATAGTAAAGGCACATTTCCCCCAAGCATCCTTATCAACACTTAAGTACACTACTTGAGAAAACATATTGTTCTCTGACTGTAATCATTTATAAACTTAGTTCATAATATGAGTTGAAAAATAACTCACTAAACTGAGTGAAACAGACATTATTTAAGCAGCACAATTCACATGCTACATTTACATGAACTCTGCAGAGACTTTAACTTCTACATCTAGTGTATATACAAAAACAGGATATAACATGTATGAACGGTGTGTGATAGTGTCTGTTTTTGAAGGTTTAAGCTTTAAAGTTAATAACAAGCACCATACACACACTGCAGATGGAGCTCGGTCGTTGTCACTCCCCTGTCTCCTAAGAATTCAGTATATACTACTTAAATATTTGCATTAGCAAATTTGTTTTAAAAGGAACATAATGCCCCCCAAATTACGTTGAATAAGGAAGCAAACATTTTTAATGAACATATCTGCAAAGTCGCTCTGGCTCTGTCCAAACTGAAAAAATACACCTGCCAACACGTATAAAGCTCACTGATTAACATGTAGTATATAATTTGAACCATTTATTGTTGAGCAACAGCTGGTCACAGTGACCGTGTGCAGCTTCCTGAAGTCTTGTTGTCACAGTGAGGGTGTCATGTTTGGTATCGTGCTTGGACAGAGACCCAATCAAAAGTGACCCTAACTGGTGACCCATGCTATAGCTGGGGATTCTGAACACAAGTGCTGGGCAGATAGATAAACAGTTTTTCCTCAAGAAATAGTTTCAGAATGTAACCCCCCCTAAAACCACAAATTGACATTTTTACATTTCTGTGTATACAGAATAAAAAAAATAGATAGTACATGTTAATCAGTGAGCTTTAGAGGTGTTGGTAGGTGTGTTTTTGAACTTTGGACAGAGTCAGGCTAGCTGTTTCCCCTGCTTCCAGCTCTGTACTTAACACACAGACATGAGATCAATATTGATATTGTTGTCACAACACAGAAAGCATTGTATCAAGAGTCTGGACCTATGCTCTAATGACCTGTGTGGTGACAGCTCTGACAGACTGAGATCCAGTACAATGAAGTCTCAGCCAGCTCATGGCTCTCATGTGACGACCTTGCTGACTGTTATCAAGCTGCTGTTTCCCCCAGCCTCAGCACAAAGACAAACTTCTTACCAAAATCAACTACACATTCGCCCGACACACTCCTTATTACCCTGCTGTTACTTCAGCTTATGTCCCAGATATGTCCTTGCTTGTTTGGTGTTTGCTTCACAGATATAGACAGACAACTATTGAACTGACTAACGACTTTTTTATTTTTTAGTCATTGAAGACCCTAACCAAGTAACTTTATCATTTGTGTTTTTAAACTTTAAACTGGTTGAAACATGCTTTATCAGGTATTATGTCATTTTCTGTTGTTAGTGTGTGTATGTTCCAAACAATGTTACTGTATGATGTTATTGAACATTATATAAAAATGTTAATATCACTCCTCATGCTCTCACACTGGATTTATGGTTTTGTTCATGCGTTAAATCTCTCACTCTCCCTGCTTTTTGTACTTTAAAGCTATGCAAAGTTCACAGCAAATGCATCAAAAGAAGTTGCAAGTGAATAATAAATGCATGAGTAAAATGATGGTAAATGTATATTGTAATTGGTGAACAAGACAAGTGGAGAGCCTTGCAGTGCAGTAAGTTTAAAGCTCCCCGCAGATGAAAGACGCATTCCTACTCTGCATGTAGCTGTGTTCCTCAGACAGATTCCCAGCTGGGACCTGCTCTAATCTCCTGGCAACAATATTGACATAGAAATAGAAACTCTGACGAGGACAGGACTCTAGCTGTCTGCCTGTCAGGACTTCCTTCACATACATCTGGTGCTCAGAATTCCTCTACACACATATGTCCTGTTTAAATTAGATACATGGTGATTCTGTGGATACAGCTTAACCTTGGGATTTAAAGGAACAGTTCAACATTTTGGAAAATATTTTTTTTGGACTTCAGCCCTTTGACATATAATGACTTATCCTAATGACTAATGACTATATTCTCCCCAAGTTATGACAAATTGTGCAGCAGATCAGCTCTTAATTTTCCTGACAACAGTTATAGGCAGAGCTTAGGTGGAGGCAGAATAACTAGCAAGTTTTGTTAGCTTGTGTTTTAACAATGGCTGAAGAAAATCAGAGTTTCTCTGAATATGTACGGTCACTCACACTCCGGGACCACCAGTGTTACTTGAAAAAGTTAACATTAACCAATGGAACCAGACTGCCTGACCTGTATGTGCTCACTCAATGAATGGACGATCTGACAGGATTACCTATAGTGGAATGGCCAAACACACACACACACACACATACACAACACACACACCTGACACAACATGCGCCTTTTCACTGCTGAAGTTCCCTCTCCCTTTCCCTTCTTAATTGCCATTAACAACTATGGCAACTGTAGAAAGTGAGATGATACTTTCCTCTGTGTTTTGTCTCTGGTCATACAACTAGCTAATGAATTAGCTAATGCGCTAAAAGAGTTAGCGAGAAATGACCTATTCCTCCTAGTTTCCCAATTTCTGATTAGGTGGGCATAACACGTAACATTATCCATACCTACAAGAGACAATACTTTATTTAACCTTACTGCACTACAAACACGAGCATTTTTGATGCATTTTTGATTTCAGTCCAATCCTTTCATCTTGTTGCGTTTAACTAACGTGTTTGTTAACACAGTTAACATTTAGTAGGTAAATGACTATAGTTAGCCTACTACTCACGTCATCTAAAAAGTCCTGTCCTCATTGCCAGGTTTGAGCTCTGAGCTCCCTAACTCTAACTTGAAACAAGAAACAACATCAACATACAACATAAATCATAGTGTTTGGGCATTGTTTGAAGTTTAATGACATTGCTAGACAAACTGCACATCTCAGATCTACTTCTGTACTGGACACACTGATATTGACACTGACTGATAATTTGTGCCTCAAACCTTCCCACTGTCTTGTGAAATATCCCTGGGTGTCTTTTATCATTTTGTTTCAGGATCATCCTCACCTTGACTTACCCTGCTTGAGATCCACCTGCAACCATGACAACCAAATCCAACAGTGGTGTTCTGGGTGGTAAGGCTTCCTCCTCTCCTCTGTTGTCTTCTCCACCCCGCCAGCGCCTGGTCACCAAAGACGGACACTGTGCCCTTCGTCCCCCTCTGTGCCCCTCAGGCTCGTGGCGTGGGGCCTCGGGCAGAGCCTGGCTGCTGGCTCTGCAGGATCTGTGGGGACTGTTGGTGGGTCTGCGCTGGAGATGGGTCCTGCTGGCCTTCTGCGTCTCCTTCCTGGCCCACTGGTTGCTGTTTGCCTGCTTGTGGTACTTACTGGCCCACCTCAACGGAGACCTGGCTGTGCAGGACCATGATGCCCCCCCACAGGGGCATGTGGTTTGTGTGAAGCACATTACCAGCTTCACTGCTGCCTTTTCCTTCTCCCTGGAGACACAGCTGACGATCGGCTATGGCACCATGTTCCCCAGTGGGGACTGTCCCAGTGCCATAGCGCTGCTGGCTGTGCAGATGCTGCTGGGGCTCATGCTAGAAGCATTCATCACAGGTACAATTCCCCTATTCCTAAAGCCTTCTCATCACAAACATCATTAACTCTGTCATAGTTAAGTCATAGTCACAATTATAAGTTTAATGGACACATTGGGAGCCAAAACTGAAACTAATGACCGTTTTGGCCAAAAATTAAGAAGCTCTTTTTCTCTGTACATTACATTTTAAAAAGTGGTTTATATCCAAGGACTACACATTTACATATTCACAACAGCAGGTGTTTGAGTGCTGTGTCAAAGTCTGTTTCCCCATCGATTTGCATTCCCCATTCCATAAATCTTAGCTTAAACCCCAACCAGTCGTCTTCTGCGATGCAAACAGTTATCTCTGAAACACATAACCATACCCTGACCTAAGACCTAACCCCAACCTCAGAGGGCAGAGCTATTTGAAGACTATTTGAGGAGGAAACAGAAATTGATTTGTTTGTAGCCTTAATGTTCAGCCCTAAAAGCGTTTAATGAAAGGTTCAAAGGTTTATGAAGCACTGAACCACAAAGCAACTGTCCTGAAAATAATTCACTGTTTCAAAGCTTTTGATGAAGACAAAATGTGACATCTGCTGGGCGGCCCTTGGTATTGCATTTATACAGAAGGATCAAATTCAAGACTATGATGACACAGTGAGTTATTTTAAAGAATGTAGTATAAAAACGGACCACTTGTAAACTACAGTCTACAGCTCTACTTATAAACAGTGCTGCAGATTGTCCCCTATTCCAAACCATTATGAAACCTCTCTGATATGAGAGTGACGTAACCCGTCTCAGTATGACCTCATTGTTTCTACAATCCTTGGCACAGCCTCGGTAATGAAGACATCAGAACAGTGGTGGAAAGAAACAGAGTACATTTACTCAAGTACTTTACTTAAGTAAAATTTTGAGGTACTTGTACTTTACTTGAGTATATCCATTTTCTGTTAGCCACATTTCATATGTTTATGAGTTGTTAGCAGTTCTACCAAAGAGACATTTCCTCTCTAAACTTCTCACATGATTTAACTTGAATAACAGTTTGAGGCGCAAAGAGGTTTCTTATTTTCTCTCCCGTTAATCATCTCACAAACCCTCAGATTTATCTGGGTAGGAAACCACTTCACAGAACTGCCTGACTGTATCTCAACAAGATAAACCACTATAGAATAATATATCAGTCACAGGAGACATTTTTCTGAGGAACAAGTATTTTTACTTTTGGTACTTTAAATATATTATGCTGATAATACTTCTTTAACTTAAGTAGGATTTTGAATGCATGACTTTTACTTGTAATTAAGTATTTTTATGCTGTGGTTTTGGCACCTTTACTTAAGTAAAGGATCTGAGGCACGGGATGAATTGAGGTTCATCTTTCCTGGTCTTTCTTACTGTAGTTGACTGACTTTATAGTAACAATTAATTTAACCTTTTCATCCATCACTTGCACAGTCATATACTGTACACAGACAAAACACAGATTCCCTGTGGGCTGTGAATGGAGCCAAGGCAGACTACAAGTGGGGTTAATGTAAGAACTCATCTTCAGACACCACACAGGCCCCTTTTAATGTGTGCCATTGACTGGGCCAAAGTATGGATGTAAAATTTATAGGAAAAAGAGGAAGAATTTAGGAAAAACCTTTAAAAACAATTATTTAATGTATGGTAAAACATGTACCTGTGTTAACTAACAGATAAGAAGCATGCACAGCCTTTACAGCTTATATATAAACAAGTTTGGACGATGGGTCGTCAACCACGTTGTAAAAGTCAAATTGTACATTTTTAGAGCAGCTGCCCGGTTGGAGATCAATAAACAGGGTAAAGAAAATATAATTTAGCATTTACAGGCAGAACACATTAAGCTAAAGCTCAGGGGGTGGAGCAGGTCGGCGGTTTGATCCCCGGCTCCTTCTGACAACATATCAAAGTGTCCTTGAGCAAGTCACTAAAGCCCAAATTGCTCCTGATGTAAAAAACAAAACAAAAATAAGAGTCACTTTGGACAAAGGCGAGCTGTTGTTTAGAACTTGATTCAGATTTTGATTGCACTCCTCCTGTTTCTTCTCTGAGTACACCACCTCCATTGCTGTCAGTACAAAGGAGAGAATCTGGCAGTGTACATAGATGCTAATGGAAGGAGGAATGTCTGGAATGCGGAGCACTTGAAGCTCTACCCATTTTCACACCTGGTCAGTTTAAATTTCTTTTTAATTGGCAATGTAGACCTCCCTCTTTTCAAAAGGCAAAGATGTTTAACACTTTCAGACTGTCTGAACAGCACTTCAGATGCTGTTAGATGTAGGACAAGCACTTCATTTGAAGCATACGGACACCTTTAGCCTACAGCATACCTATGCAAGGACTCCACTTGTATCCCACCTTGACCCCTTTAGTGAATCCCATTTTTACCCTAATGGCATCCATACGCTGGCCCAACACTAACCAATCTGGAACTGCAGGAACATGTTGGGTGGGGGCACAAAACAGTCAACAAAAGACAGAACCACATTACCAATTGGACTTAACGTTACTTACATTTGGTGCCTATTCATTTTATGCCTCTAGAACATTTTGTGATTTTTAGCTCTGCTGCTGTTGTCAAAATCTGATTTATTTTGCTGCGATTTACTGCAAAGCAGCAAGAGACAAACATTGTACAGTAACAAGGTCAAAACATCTCCTCATCATAGTACATTGAAGTCTCATTGTCTTCACCTTCAGGTGCATTTGTAGCCAAGATTGCACGTCCCCAGAAGCGAGCAGGAGCCATCCAGTTCAGCCCCCAGGCAGTGGTGGGCCAACACCAGGGCCAGACGTGCCTCATGCTACGAGCCACCAACCTGCTGCAGCGACCTCTGGTGGACGTAAAGGTGAGTGCTGTTCTCTACGAGGAGCACGAAGGTCAGGCCCTGCACCAGACTTCTCTGGACTTCCACTTGGATCATCTGGGCCAGCAGCCCTGTCCCTTCTTCATCTTTCCGCTCACCTTTTACCACCCCTTGGACCGCCGGAGCCCCCTCTACCCTGCCCTGTGTGAGGGCATGTCCAGCCACTTTGAGTTGGTGGTCTTCCTGTCAGCCTTGCAGGAGGGAACTGGCGACTCCTGCCAGAAGAGGACCTCCTACCTGCTCCAAGAAATCCAGTTTGACCGTCGCTTTGTTCCCGCCTTGGGGCTGGATGCTCGGGGGAGATACATGGTGAGCACCCAGCACTTTGACACAGCCCACTCAAAGGAGCCTTTGAACAAGGACTGTGTAGTGCAGATCAACGGTGATGGCAGTGACAGGATGGAGTAAGGATGCTGAAGGGCAGGTCTCATAGGGACAGCGAAGGTTTCTGAGGGATAACTGGGGAGGGTAACAGTGAGGCAGATATTTTTGTCAGGAGGTACTTTTTAATTTGGTATATCTGAATTTATGTTTTAACATTTTTAATTAAAATGTATATCATATATGGGTGCTGCTGTGGACTCCTTCAGCTCCTCCCTCCAATCACTTGGATTGTTGCACTAGTGCAACAACCAGGGTATGATCACCCACTGGCTTCCCACACATCAATATATCCATCCAGTTGTGTTGTTTGGAATGCCTAGCCAGCAGGGGGCACCGTCTCTGGGAATTGAGTGTGAACAAATACTGTTTATTACAAGTTGGGTTTTATTTTTGGTGCTCTGTTCTATCAGTTATGATAACATAATAATAACATACTCACCAAGTTAATAGCTGAGACCGGCAACAAAACTCCACGTTAGACAAACTTATTTGAGCGGTAAAATGTCTGTTATAAACATCCATCACAGTTTACAGACCCACTTTCTGCTTCAGCTTTGACCCACTGTACTTACTGTAGTTGTTTGCGCTCACCAGTTTTCCAGTGCAGGATTATTAGCCACATTATGGGTGTGCTTACTTTTGGTTTCACCTTTAAATAAAGTGGGAGCTAATTTGGATTAACTATGTTTTTTGCAGTGTTGGACCTAATTTCAGTAATGTCCTTGCATTCTGAGATCTCAGCAGTTACTATGCTGAGTAAATTGTTATCATACCTGATAGAACTGATGGCCAGAGCTATGAAAATAAAACTGTTGTAATTAAGTTGTAATAAACCGCAGTTATCTAAATTGAATCAAAATTAACTCAAATTAATTAGCAACTAGCATTTCATTATTCTTACATTATTCTTTACTTTGTGTGAGGATTGAGAACTGGACTGAGTATGATCAAGCTATATTTGAAAATATTTAGCTCATTTGTGGTGGCACAATCAATTTCAAATTCAGTTCCAGTAACCAATATTTTATTATTAATACTGAATCAAATGGCAATGTATAACATGAAAGTGGGCATTCATAGTGATGCACCCACAGAGAATTATCACCAACTGTACAGACAGTATAAGTGTCTTTAAGCTCAAGTTTTCCGGCACATCTGGTGTTTGGTTCAGTCTCTCCACTCTCATCAACCTGCCAGCAACAGCAGGCAGCTGTTTTCAGCAAAAAAGCTTTAAAAGCCCACTGTGCAATACCTGCTCAGCAGCAAACAGCAGACCGACACAGTTAGAGGCTAGCTGGCGAACATAGTGGAGTATTTAGCAGCTAAAGAGCCAGATATTTCCCTCAGGAGTTGGTAGAGACCAAAAGAGAGAATCCTATTGGACTTACATTCAACAGGTGGACACAAACATGACTCCACATGAATGATCATGTTGTTCTGATTTGTTAATATGTGACAGTTTTGTATCTGTCAGCTTGTTCTTCTGCCCCAAAGTGGCCCAAAAATGGATCTAGCGCTAAGAAAATGTCAGACTTCATCTTAAAGCCCCATGTGTATTTGAACATTTATGACTTTGTTGACAATAATTTGAAAGATGCTATGATCACATAAACAGTTCACACATAGGGGGTTTTAGAAAAACAAACACACAGTTTGCATGCTCTTCTCAGTCCCTGGGTGTAGTGTCTCAGTAAGTTGTATCTGACTTTGAAAAGTGAATTTGAAATGCATTCTGCCATCACAGTTTGAACTTGGAATTTGTATATCTGAATTTATTGAAATTCAGTTTGATCAATTCAGTTTCACAAACAATTCATTTTCCAAACTTCACATACAAGTTAAGAACATGGATTAAATTCCAAATGAAACCATGTATTGTGTACAATTTCAAATTCTGAACTACAAATTCAGATTCACCACATTCAAATCTGATAAATATCTGCCCATAGGTTATCAGGTAGCGCCACAGACTAAATAAAGGGTAGGACCAACAATGACAGGAGTAATGATGAATGGAAATTACAGGGTTGGCACCAGGCAGATGGAGTTGGGGGTAGTGATAAACTTTTCCTAACTTCTATAAACAGCACATGATGTCACACTTGAATGCTCCACAAGGCGGCGGTACATGGTGCAGTTGTTACAAAGAAATTCTGGGTTTGAACCTGGCTGGTTGGCTGGGGCCTTTCTGTGTGGGGTTTGCATGTTGCCTGTGCAGGTTCTCTACTGGTACTCCGGCTTCCTCCCACAGTCCAAAGACATGCAGGTTAGGTTAATTGATGACTCTAAATTGCCCGTAGGTGTGACTGTGAATGGTTGTCTGTCTCTATGTGTCAGCCCTGTGATTGACTGGCAACCTGTCCAGGGTGTACCCCGCCTCTCACCCAATGTCAGCTTGGATCGGCTGTAGATCACCATCACCCCACCCTCTAAAGGATAAGCAGGTATAGCTAATGGATGGATGGATGAGTGCTCCACAGTTCCTTTACTGCGGCCCACTGCCCACTCCGGTCACATTTAAAGGACTATGACACCATACAGAATACCACAGTGTTTTACATTGTTGAATGTGTTTTTTGTACCTTCCAGGCAGCCACTGCTTTCAGTTAATTTCACTTCACTGTGAAAAACATCTTATGGACGCTTAAAACAGTAACATCATGTCTCCTTCCATTGTAGTTAAAGTTATGGTGCTGTGTGGTAATGCAGTGCTACATGCTAATTTTAGCAAATAGAATACAGTGGCTTCCTGAAAGACAAGACAACACTGAGTCTACAGCTATGCTAGTGGTCGTGTCACAGTGTTGCTTTGAGCTAAATGCTAACATCAGCATGCTATCATGCTCTCAAGGATGGCTGAATCCAAATGTCTGCCATCTGGACATACCGGCTGAGCCCTTCCATACTTCTGTTATACATACTGTTATCATGTTGCGTCCGCATGGGCTTTGGCCTGTGAGGTGATAAAATGCACTATAAGATGGGACTTATGGTATAGTAGAGAGAGCAGAGAGCATAAAAAACAGGGTAAAGGTTGATATACACAGTTAAACTTTGTATACTTTGATTATCTGAACATTTGAAATCCAAACATTTGGATTCAGCCAATGCTAACATGCAGATTATCTTTAGTTTAGCGTGTTAGAATGCTAACATTTGCTAATTAGCACTAAACACAATGTACAGCTGCGGCTGACAGGAATGTCATTAGTTTAGCAGGTATTTGGTCATAAACCAAACTTTTGGACAAAGTGAAATTTTGTCCTCACCATGGAGCTAGAGGAAAAGTCAGAGGACCACCAATGTCCACATCCACATGTTACATCCTGAGGGGAATGTCTGTACAAAATTTCATGGAAGTCCATCCGATTGTTGAGATATTTCAGTCTGGATGGACCAAACGACCAACAGACGGACATTCACAAATTAAAACTCTATAGTGTGCTTTGGAAAACACCCAGCAGAAAGTGTGTGATTTGCAGTGAATGCTTTAAAAATGTGTTATAGTCCTTAAATCTGTTGTGGTTGGTTTTCATGGCATTTGATAATTAAATTGGTGTTCAACAATGCATTACACCAGTGGATTTTAATGTTTTTATGAAACTGAAGTGAATAGTTTCTAGCCTGGGAACCAGACCAATCTGCAAGCTCATGTTTAATTTGCTCTGGCAGATACGTCTGGTCCCCCTCCCATTCAGACAGATTTCCAGCCGACCAGGCCCGGGTCGGGCCAATCACAACCGTTTATCTAATATGGGGCAGGTTTGATACGATGACTGTACAGAGGAGCGCCGTTGAGGCATTTTCGTAAACAACCAAGATGGCTGTCGCATTTGCGAATTGGTCTGGCGATGTCAGGCTAAATATTTTCCACTTTGTGAGAGAATTATTTTTGGTACAGAAGGTCATTTTAAGTTGACAAGCCTTAGTGCCAGCCCTGTGAAACTGAATATGGAATTAGTTGGTATGGCAGGTATGTTAAAAGTGTTGAAAGAGCAAGTACCAATAAGGAAGGGACAGAGTTCAGCAACTCTTTTGTCATCTTTATAAAAGGGCATTCATGTTGCTGATCAATTATTTCCTCTACTGATGTTTGTGGACTAGCAACAGAACTGAAGGATTACACTGTAGACTATCAGCATGACCTGACAATCACAACAAACCATCAGATGGTTGTAATTCCACTGTCAATATTAAGCTGCTAAGGTTATTCATTGGAAGCCTTTTGGAACAAAGACATCCATGTCTTAAAGTGAGCTCTCTAACATTAGACTGACCTGCAAGAAATGACACATGGCTCAGTAGTGACTGATAGAATGATACTGACTGCTGATTGATTTATAGATTAATGCCTTTATTTTGAAAAATCATGCCTAAATCATTATGCAAAGCAAAAATTAATGTATTATGTTCAATTTGTGCAATAATAAATGTCTCTAGATTTAGCAAAGAAAGTTAGGAATAAGTCTAAATGTTGTAGAAAATACGTGTTTGTATTTGGAGTATTTTCTTCTAAAGGCTGTTGATATGAAGAGAATCACTGTGTTATCTATGTGGTTTAAATAATCATGTAGCAATTTCAGACATAAGAGAGAAAGTGTTCCACAAAATGTGATTGTGAAGGATGAGATCTCAATGTTTCTCACATGCTCCGGTGCCTTTGTACAGTGTACATTACATGAAATAAATATTTTCTAAACAAGCTTGGTGATATGGACCATTATTTTTTTTAGCTATAAGCATAGTTACCATGGTGACTACAGATACTGTACTGCATGGAGGACATGTGCTTCTCCCTGCTGGTGTAAGGCTGTACTACACATCTGTACTTTGACTGAAATCATCTTTAAATGTGTATCGTCCATTTGATTGTTGTCTTTCAGTGATCAACAAATAGGCCTAACAATTTACCATCATTTGTAAGACATACATTTAACTTTTACTAACTTTCCTCTCCATCTTACATTTGTCAGATGGTTTTCAATTTATACTCAATTTCAATTTTACAATTTCCAGACAAATATCAACCTGTAGCAGCTGAACAACACCTGAGCAGAAACACTACAGTAATCAAAGCTGAACCCCGAACAGCAGCTCAAATGGGAGAACACACAATGTGGTGGCACTATCGGACATCATAATCAGTTTACCTTTGACCAACATCATTTAACGTGATGAACTGGTAACCCATCTAGTACCCTGACCCTTGCCTAATGCATGCTTGGATAGGCTCCAAACCCCAGTGACACTGAACAGGACAAGCTGTTAAGAGAATGGATATTAGGGATTGTGTCAAGATTATATCAATATCTATGAATAGTGTATGATTTCCCAATAATTCTACCAAGCCTCCTTCATGAATAAGAAGATGTATTCAGTATTTTTTAATATCAGTTTTATTTATCCTTTATTGCAATCAAGTCAAACTTTTCCATTCTGACAGGTAGTATAACAACACGATATTTTTATAAGTGCCCAAAAATATATTTCACTGACCTTTTTTATATTTGGCAAATTAATAGTCTCTGCTAAAACAAATAACAATATATAATATTTTTTTATGAAAAAATACAATTTCCACAACAAATACCAAAGAAGGTATGCGATACGTACAGTAGTTTTGTTACATGACAACTCAAACATGCTACAACTTAAATACATTACTACAGAGTAAATCAAGGGCCAGATACATGACATACACTTAACATAAGCACTGCTTAGGTCAGGGTTTCTAAGCTTTTTAGGGCTCATGACTCCATTTTAAGGTTCCAAAATTTATAGTTATCCAAGTTATGTGAAGGGTTAAGGTTAGGGATGGAGCTCCCTATATGACTGATGTTGTCAAATTCTAATTAGTTTATTTCTGTATAATTTTGTATAATTCTTTTCTTTTTTTATTGTAACATGTTGTAAATATATTTGTTTTATTATGGTGTATATTATTTTTTAATTTTCTTACTTTTAATTTGTTAATATCAATACAGTACATCTTTACATGAGCCCCAAATGGACTCTGACATAGGCAGCGATCAGGTGTAGGACAGAGCAGGTTCTGGACGTGAATATGCCATCTTTACACATTTTTTAGGTTTGGCGTATCGTGGATGTGGTGTGATTTGTGGCATTGCCTTTCTAAAGTTTAGTAACACGGCACACTAATGTCAAGAAAAAAAACAGTAGCACCCAGAGTGACGTATTTTTTCTCACTGAGGCGAGTGGACTACATTCTGAGGAAAGAATCTGGTCCTCAGCCTCCTCTTCAGGCTCAAACAGAGATGTCTCTGTCTTTCTGAGAATGAGATGAGGAGATTTATATCAATTTCATGTGTGTGTGTGTGTGTGTGTGTGTGTGTGTTATATATAGAGCTGGACATGGTTAGCCTAGCTTAGCATAAAGACTGGAAGCAGGTGGAAACAGCTAGTCTGGCTCTGTCTGAAGTTCAAAAACACACCTACCAACACCTCTAAAGCTCACTGATTAACACGTCTTATTTTGTTTTGATGAACAACTTATCCATCTGTCCAACACTTTCGTGCAGCATCTTGCTGGACAGTCGGTGATAACAGGTTTTGGTCTCTCCCAAAACTCACTGTGATAATAAGACCCTGTGACACTGTGCACCAACAATTTCTGCACATAACTCCCCCTAAAACAACAAAGTGTGTTTTAACATTGTTAAATCTGCACACAAACAGCAAACATGATTTTAAAAAAGTGTTTGTGAGCTTTAGGGGTGTTAGTAGTGTATTTCTTCAGTTTGGACAGAGCCAGACTAGCTGTTTCCCCTGCTTCCAGTCTTTATGCTAAGCTAAGCTTACTACATCTCACTCTGAAAGAAAGCTAATAAGCATATTTCCCAAAATACTGAGCTAGTCCTTTAAGTATCACATAGCAAAGCTACTGATATAACCCTGTTTACACACTCTGTGGTTATTAACAGAGACAGCAAGGGCTCACAGTTAAATTAGACTTGACATACAATAGACTGAGCTCTGTGGCTCAGTGACAGGGTGGTTCAATATTGAGACTGTAGCACACCCTGTGTTTTTCATTATTGTACCAAGCTGTAGAGCAGAGATTCCTGAGACCACATCATGAAGAAATATGCATGTCTCTATTTTCCTGACCTGGAGATGTACGGAGTGGGCAGCTGGACTGAAGCTGAAGGGAGAAACTAACTGTTGCATTTTTACAGGGCTTTGTTCTCTCACTAAAATATGAACAGCTCCATCTGGGAATATGGCAATCAACAGCTGAATCCCTTTTTGGGGAACATCCAAGGACAAAGCCTATAGGGGTGATCATTGTAACATACTCCTAATTTAGGCAAAATGCTTCATTTCTCAGCTGCATGTGGAGGAGCCTTGGGACTGGAACAGTCATTCTGACCCCTTCTGATGTATTCAGTGTTAAAATGTCGACTTGACAGAACCCTGAAATGGGAGTTTTCAGTCAGATGCAGACCTGGAGTGGATAGTGGACAGATTAAGCACACAGTATGCATATGAACGACTGAATGGTCACATTAAAGGGGCACTCCACTGATTTTATACATCAACGTCAGTTTACTAGTCATGGTTAGTACTATTCAGCCTGTGAAAACAGTATCTTCTGAGGGTCTGGAGGAGCTTTGTCAAGCCTGAGAAAATAACCCTGACGACATTGGGCTTGTAGATTACCAATTCATGACATAAAGCCTGCGTTACAAACTGAGGCCGTGGAGTTTGAAAGATCTGAGAATTTACCAGGGAGCGAGGGTCTAATCAAAGATTATATCATTGTAAGGAATGTAGGATCCAGTGTTTTTGGAGTTTTGACAAGTCTTTTTTAATTCTGTCTCTTTCAAGTCCCCCAACTTTATGGAAGTGCAATACTAAATCACTGGAGTACCCCTTTCAAACCTACACTACATACACTTTGAGAAGCACAAATTAGCACTCTACAACCAAATATAAATTCTTATGTCACAGTGAGGAACCCATCAAAGTGTCTGTTTTAAATCAATGATACAAACAATGCTGGCCATTCATTGGCCATCCAGTAAGCCTTTCCACAAAGCAGACACTCAAAAAGATGTCACTTAGAAAAACAGTTGCAATCAGTCCGCAATTGAATCAGATTAAGAATCATTATCATACCTACAGTGAAGATCGCAGGTCTACTCTGTTTCAGAGGTAAATTACGTGAAGCCTGACTGCTATTTCCCCAAGACTCCCAACCTTAAAGGTCCCATATCGTGAAAATGCGTTTTGATTGTGTTTTGTGTTTTTTATAAACTCAGAGGGGTAAAATAAAAGCTGTGAAAATATGAAGTCGCTTACTACTGCCATTTCTCTAGCACCCCCACAACGTCGAAACTGTATAACCAATAGTCGTCGAGCTAAAAATGTGCGAAACCCCGCCCCCTCACTGCCCGCTTCTTTTCACGTGAGCCATTGAGACAAGTGCGAAGCAGGAGAGTAGCTATGTTGCTGAAAACCGGCCACGATAAGTGCATTATTCCTGGATGCAGAGCATCAAATAAATCACATAAAAACATTTTAATAACGTTTTTGCTAACGGTTAGCTGTCTATGGCGTCGCTAGCTTGTGTGAGTGCATCACTAGGCAGCTGAGCTGTCTGTGGGAGGGTAAGACAGTGTAAAAAAAACTTGTGTTGGTAACTGTAAGTGGACATAAAGTTTTGTTAGCAGTTGTGTTACAGGGCAAGGACTTTGCCATTTCTCTTGACAGTTCTAGGTACCACTAGTGTTTTAGCTGCAGTATGCAGGCTAACAGTAAGCTAGCAGAGTGAGTGAGTGGGCGAGCGAAAGGGAGCGGCGGTGTGGCTGCTGTCAGGGCGGACAGATGTGTGTTGGTCGGCGCAGAGCTGGTCAGGAGTATAAACTGTGAATGTAGCTGTACATGTATATTATGAACAATATTTTGTGATAAAAATAAGTTATGCAGCCCTTCGAGCAAAGCAGAGCTCCTGAATTTTGTGTAATGCTGATCCCAGGCCGCCTTGTGAGTTGATCCGTGCTCAGCCAATCAGAGAATTTGCTGATGAATAGAACACAGTTACTTCCGCCTAGCAGCAAAATCTGACCGTGGGTGGCAGGGACAGAAAGAGGCCCTCAGAAAAGCGGGGGAAAATTAAAACACTTCTTTTTTTTTTTTTTTTAACACCATTACATAAGTGTTTAAAAGATACACATAAATGGTATATAAGATACCGTTATAACTATAACTGTTAAAATATGGGACCTTTATGGCTGGGACCTGGCTTCAGTCACTTGTTATGCATACAAGATTGAAGCAAATTTCTAATATTGATCTATTTTACATGGAAAATAAGCTAAATTGATGTAAAATATATTAGAATCTCTAGACTGTATAATACACTTGCACTGCATGCATTGCATGCTCTTGAAAATAGATTATTAAAGTACACCATACTCAAATTCACATGACAACTTATCAACTGTCTAATTGCTGGGGTCATGAGAATTTAGATACGTTTATCAGCTTTTGTTCTGAGTGAGATGAGAAGATGGATATTTATCTCATTAAAGGGAAAATTCCCCACATTTTATGTGGATGTCCACTCAGTGTTGATGGTAAATGTAGTGAATTCAAGCAATAAATTACCGTAGGCACTCTCCGAGCAGGAGAACTCAGCTTTCTCTGTCAGTATAGTACGCACTGAGGAATTTATTGCTTCAGTTGACTACATTTACCATCAACACTGACTGGACATCCACATCAAGGATGGGAGAAGTTAGGTGCTAAGGGACTACAGATGTGAAACTATTGTTCATCAAGAAAGTTCCAGCATGTGCAACTAAAATCACAAACTGTTTGTGTGTGGATTGAACAAACAACATACAGCACGGAGCTATGCTTGCTGTTTTCCCCTTCTTCCAGTCTTTATGCTAAGCTAGGCTAACCACATCTTGACTCCAGCTCTGTACTTAACACACAGACATGAGACTGGTATCAGTCTTCTCATCTCACTCTCAGAAAGAAAGCAAATAATTCTTCCTCTATTCCTTTAAAGATAACCTCCATGATTTTGAAACTTGACAGTTCACAGTTGAGATGTCACAGTTGGGCACAATAACAAAACCAGGGAGCGTATCGTTAGTGGATCAAATCATCAAAAGCTGGTCCAGACTGTTTCATTCACAGACGTATACTGTTCATGAAAACCAGAGTATGACCTGTTTAGTGTTGGATCAGTCAACTAAGCCAACAGTCAAAATCAGTGGCCAAAGTTGCATAAGGCTTCATTTGCCACCAACAATGTGATGTTAATACGTACTATTATGATAGTTATTTATATGACTATCTATTACTATTTCTATTAGATTGCAGCTTGCAGAGTATATGTTCATTTAATTACACCCATTGTTAACAGTGTTAACAAGGTGAGGATGAAACAAAATCATATGACACAAACCATGACCAAACTGTAACATGAAATTAAAAACGCTTCACATATGCAGAACATACTGAATACAGCTTCACTTAGTCTAAACAAGTTAAAATGAAAACTTCCTTCTTGTACAGAGGGACACAGAAAAAAATCTACAGAAATGCACAACAAGTCTATATTGATATTTCCATGAATTTGGAGAGTTCACTAAATATTTCTTTCCACATCTGAAGTGGTGTTTTTGCCTTACTGTTTTCTGTGGAACAGTTGCAGAAAGCCTGGAATGAATGAACCTTGCCTGTGAGGCGTTATAAGGTATTTTCAAGTATTTTAGTGAGTATTTACTTTAATGTATCTTTCTATTTTTGTAATAAAGTGCCAAATTGTGAGCGATGACATTGGTTAAAGTATAAGTGTGAAGTTATTTCTAAAATCTCAGTAACACTGACTGCATGTCAGGATTGTTATCTGCCTCCTGTTGTGGGTCAGGAGCAGAAGGTGGACTGCAGCTGCTTGAAGGCAGCTTGTCTCTGTTTTTTCTCCACTTCCTGTCTCTTGCGTTCTTCTTTTTCCTCTCGAATCTCAGCCTCAAACTTGCTGCCCAGAGACGCAGCCTGCATCTGGTGACACACAAAATGACAGTGTTCCCATCAACACAAATCATCCTTCAATCCCAAGTAGCCCTGCATGGCTGCTTTCTTCTGCCTTACTTTTAGTCTAGGACTGGGCCTGACTTTCCTGTTTAACTGATCCAAAATTCTAAGTGAATGGCTTTAACTTCATATGGCATCTTTTGACACAGCATGTTCAACTACTTATGTAAAAACTTGTATTTTGTCAGAGAACAGCTATTGTTGTGGACATGAGCTACAGAACCTGTTGAAAGATAACGATGGAGGCCACTGACTACGTTTACACAAAATATTCCGCTTTATGCCCTTATTCCTAAAAAGCCAATATTCCTACTTAGCTGTTTACAAGGCTAATGAAAAAGAATATTCCACTAAAATTCCTGTTTACATGCAGCCGTGCATACTCCAGCTGCATTTTACAGGGGACAATGCCCTAACATGTATCCCTATCATGTTTATCATTCATTGTGTCAAAATAGGATATTTTCAAAGTTTTCCACTGGTGGCGGACTTGCAGACTGTGTGTCGCAAACTGCGTTAAAAACCCCAACTGATTCTGAATGAGCTGTATACATGTCCAAAGAATGCTCCTAAAACCTGAATAATATCGGCATATCCCGCATGTCTTAATCGGAAAATGCTATATTCGGAATAATGCCTAATTCGGAATATCCAAACGGAATATGCCGTTTACATGACCCGTATTAAGTTCAGAATATTGTCATATACGGAATAATAGTGGAAAATGAGTGTGCATGTAAACGTAGTCATTGTTGTCCTGTAGACATCTACCGCTTATCTTTTTCACCATATCTATGCCTCAGCTCAACTTTATTTTGAAGGTCTATGAAGAGTTCCTTGGACTTGACATCCCCAGTTGGTCCCTGTTCAGAGTTTATACATCTAAAATGTTTGCTTTTTAGCCCTTAGCCTTTAGCTTTTAATTTGAAAAGTTGTATAATACAAATATATAACTTCTACTGTCCCTTTGTGTCTAGAAATGAGTAAAAATGTTATCATAAATGGTTGAAATGATGACCAACACCAGTAAGTAAAAATATAAGTCATAATGTTTAACATGGCCCTAAAGAAGCTAAGGCCAAACTAAATATTGTCACTCTCAAGGTGTAAATGTCAGAGTAAGTAGAAGACAATATACAGTAAAAACATAGTAACAAACAAGTACCTTGGCTTCAAAGAAGTCTTTGGCCCCCATCACTCCCTCAGTGGAGACATTGATCTCAGACAGTCTGGCCAGAGCCATCAGACCACTCTCCTCCTGCAGCTCTCCAGCCGCTGCTCTCCGGAAGATCAGCAGGAACTGCAGGAAGATAGTTCAAATACATTCAGTAAAGAGAGAAAGTCATCATTCAGTTGTTTCCTTGCTGTGTTCATGTGACAAACTGTGTATGCTGCCAGTTTCCTCATTTCCAACATCATCCTTCATGCCATGCTAATTCATGGACACAGCACGATGTCCGACCTCTATTCTAGTCTACAACACCTGCAGGCCAGCATCTTCACGAGTCCCCTCAGAAGGAGAAGCTCACCAAGGTCCACCGAGACATGGAGTTCAGTTATTCTTTTTTTGGGTTCTGACACAATACAATGCAAACTGTATAAATTCATAACAACACCTGTCTACGCAGGGTGAACACTTTTTAAAGTGGAAAGACACAAGTAAGGTAATCAACACAGACAAAACCAGGGCCACATGGACCCAAAATGAGCTGTGTGCCCCAATCAGGCCAACCCCAACTCCAGGTTTCTTTGTAATCATTTGATTACATGCAGATTTGGTTGTATAATATCATTATATTAAAAGGTATGTTAAAAGGTATGTATCAAGGTCAGGTAAAAATGCAGGAGCTGCCTTAAGGACCATACCAAGTCATTTTATAATGTGCCTTCAAGGACCATTAGGGTTGCCGCAGTTTGCTGCCTTGTCCAGCTGGTAATCCAGCTTTGGAAAAGACTCCTTTAAAGCCTACAAACTACTTTTTAAGGGGACATCCTGTTGTAAAACAAACGGTCAGGAGCATTAGTTTGCGTGCACTTGTCACAGTCTGTCTCTCTGTCCCTCCTCTCCAGCCACATTCCCTATTCCCCAGGTCCCTTCATTGCCATTTTCCATCCATCCACCAGATGCCCTTGGACTTTCCTGCCTTTCCCCATCACCTGACTACCCCACCCATCAACACACCTGTTCCCATTTCTCTCATGTGCTCTGCAGTTGCCTGGCCTTCCCCACCCACCTCCTCAGCCTTTCAGTTCGTATAACGGCCCAGTTCCATTTATTCCCTGCCAGACCATCAAAATGAGCCTTGGATTTTTCCAGAACCTGAAACTTACCCTGACTCTACTCCTTTACCTACCCGGACCTGTACCTGCCTGCTCGCTGCCTACCTATATCTGAACCTAACGACCTGTAAGCCTTTACACTACCCCACATATTAAATAAATCTTTGAACTGCACCTGCTCTGTCGCATTCATCTACATTTGGGTCCTATCCATGTTCCCTGTATTCACTGCATTGTGACAGGATTCATGATTTCAGCATATATGCAAATACAGTTTGCCGTATGATTGGCACTTCCAGAGGTTGAACAGAGATCATAACATCTACTACAGGTGTTATGCCATGTGCAGTTAACTAGTGCTGTGTTCACGCATACATACTGTGTGCTATTTGTCTTTTTTTCTAAAATTCAGCAGTATTTATCAACCCTCTTCACACAGCTGAACAAATTTGATCTTTACTTGTTACGTAAAAGTGTAAAAATGTGCCACAAGTATCACAAATGTCAGATTCCCACACACAGGGTTTAGTGCGGTTGCCTACTATATGTGGGTATGTTATGTGAGTGACTGTCTGCGTGTATGACCAAGTATTTAAAGCTGATATTTGGCAACCTCAACATGTATGAAATCACTTGCAGCACACAATACAGTAACGGGACACACCAATCCCTACTGAAGTCACACTCACCTCTCTGAAGCTCAATTTGCCATCAAAGTCTTCGTCCACCTCTTTGATCATGTTCTTGAGGCCCAGGTGGGTCTGTGGCGCTCCCAGCCTCTCCATCATCAGCTTCAGCTCCATCAGGTCGATGAAGCCATCTTTACCAGTGTCATACCTAGAAACCACAAAACCCACAGTGTTTGGTCCAACTGGGCTGGAAGCAGGGTCTGAAATTACCCACACTTGGCAGGTGGCGGGTGCTAAATTGTTGGCAGTGGCAGGTAAAATCATCAGGCCATCCGCAACTTTGGTGGACAGGGAAAATGCACAACAGAAGACACATTTAGTGAGGTCTCCACGTTTAAGCATGCACGCTCCTGCGTCTCACACACACACACACACAATACACAATATACACAGACCCACCAGTTGGCTTAGGGAAAATCTATGCTGGTGTTTCAAACCAAAATGGCGTGCATCTACTCACCAGTGGAAGCAAGCCCCAAGGAAGTGTGCCTGGCTAATAACTTCTGGGACCGACACGTGATGCACATTGTCCCCAAAAAGACTTTTTCCCCATAGACTTACATTGTGAAAGAGACGTCTGTAAATCAGTGGATAATTTTTAGTGAGGTACATTAACTTCCCAGTACAAACACTTAAATAGCCCTTATTTAAATCATTATGTTCTAAGTTGTAAACTTCACTAATAGCTGAATCCAGAGTTATAGTGTCACTGCCGTTCATGTGAGTGAGCCCAAAACCGAGTGGTTGGGGGGCAGGGTTAAAGGAAATGCTAGTGTGCTTGCTCTATGGGCCCCACAATGCGGAAGCTATGCGAAAGATCCAGGTCATGTTATATCTGGAAGTCAAACTTTTTTGGCTTGATGCGCTACTGAGCAACTTTCATAGGAATGAACGGGGCCCCGCCTCTGATACCGTGTCCAGATCTCTTTATACATCTATTTGTGTAAGAGGCACAGTCCATCCTAAGAGCGACCGCCGCAAGCCAGTTAGCTTGCCAGGAGCGCACTGGCCGGACTACGGGAAATAACTCTGGTGTTGTTGGAGAATCACTAAGCTTGTCTATTAGATGCAAGAGGTGTTTTATTTACATTGGCCAACTTTTGTATTGAAACTCAAAACAGTATTTTCTGTTTGTTTGCTAGGACCCGAAGGAGGTTTTTGTTGAGATATTAAGATTTGAACTGAGATAAGGACTCATTCATTAGTGGATGAACTGTGGGTTTTGTATTGAGCACTGACTGTATAATACACTGTGGTGAACTTCAAGTTCTTGTGTGCTTTTTGTCTCACATCGTCTGTCGGTACCTTTTTTGAAATACCCAGGTGTGTTCCAACAGAACACAAAGCTAATTTTAGATGCAAAGTGAAGTGATTGAATGCAAGTTGACAGAAAGCCGTGGATGCAAATTCACTCTAGGTGGCACAAACTGAGGCGAACACACATTTCAACTAGAGCCAAAAATGTTCACTTATCTCCGAGGTTTAAGTCACAACTACATGTGAGTGAGAGATTCAAGCAGCCAGTCAGACAGCTGTTATCACCAACTGGATGGACTTATGAGTATTTATAGCAGCTTTCAGAAATTTTGTGTGTGTGTGTGTGTGTTGGTTGGTTTTGTGATTTAAGCGGACATGTGATATGAATACCTGCCGACACTAGGCGGACATTTTGTATTAGCAGGACAGGGTCAGTGTAGAAGTGTTTCAGAGCTCAAATCCAAAATTTCTCCAAAAGTCCCTCTAGTTCACCTTTACCAGACATTGTGTAAAATCTGTGTATCAACACAGGACCCATGTAACTGGTTCTGTGGTACTGTACCCCCTCATGAATATTCACACGTGTATGGTTTTGCAGCTTTTGATTGGCTGACTGTCAGACGGTCCCGATGATGGTCAGATGGTCCCGATAATTCATGTTTTTAAATCAAAAATGCTGTTACTCGGATTTAACACAGAATCCTCAATTATCCAAGCAACCTCAGCTTCCACAACAAGGCTATCCATTAACAAGTAGAGCATACAGAAAGTCTAAGGAATCCAAGCTAAATGACTTGACTTATATCTTCTGTCATATTTCAGTTTATATTTTGGACACACTCATAGACATGAGCACTGCAATATTTTTTAGTTATCTAATATGAATTATATCAGGTAATGTTGTAGCCTAATTTGTATGAGATCAGATGGTTGACTGTCAAACTAATCCTCATCTGTGTTTATGTGCACTAAAGGACATCAGTCCTGGGGAAGAGATCACTTATAACTATGGTGATTCTGAATGGCCAAGGAGGTCCAAGGTATTTACAAATGGAATTTAACTTTCACAAAGAAGCAACACTGCTGTGTCAATGTACTATCATTTAACTTTCACAGCAAAATCAAGCTGTGCTATATAGTAATCTTGAATAAAGGCCCAATATACTATAATCAGGCTTTTTAAATCATTTTATTTTTTTGCACTCTGAGCAGTCACATAGAAAAACGTCAGATGAGTTACCAGTACTATTTGCTAGCTGAACAGCAATTAATGCTATACTAAGTGACTGGTCTTTGTTGTTAAAGGTGATGACCTGTTACTGAACTATGAAGTGAATATTGCACTTAAATAGTTTTAACATACTTGGACTCAGAACACACAGTGTACCATTTGAAGATTTTTCCAAGCATGTGGAGATGTTAATGCTTCATATTGAATCCTCAATTGCAGATTTCCAGAGTGGATCCCAGCGATAGAACAATACCAGTCTAAGGGCATTTTCACACCTATAGTTCGTTTGCTCTGGTCCGAATCAGTTGATTAGTTTGTAAACTTGGAGCGTTTTCCCCTTGGTTTGGTTTCTTTTTACACTGAGGAAAAATCCAAGCGACCTAAAATGCATTACTACATACCATGTGAGAACATTCACTCGGATTATTGGTCATATGTGTCTGGATGTTACACACGGTAACAGTAGGTGGCAGCATGCACCTTTGATGTTGGTTTATAGTCCGCCAGTAAAATCAAAGAAGAAGAAAGTAAATACAGGCAGAAGGTCCTGTGTTGTGAACTATATTTCTGTGAGAGAAACATTGCTGGTTTGTAGACTATGTCAGACCATGGAAATGGACTGAAAATACTGCTGAAATGAAATCATTTGACTGAACTGTTGTAGTGACTGCTTATTTCTTTCAAAGACTCAACAAATCGGTTTTATGTTCACATACAGACCGGGCTTCATGTCTGTCATTCCCTCAGCACATACTGTAATTGTCTTAACTCACAACATCAGCAACTACAGCCTTGGTGTGTCAAACTGGATGTTGATTAAACTTTGTCCTTTTTTCCCCAAAAGATTTCAAGTGAGACAGATCCTCACTATGCTTATGTAGCCATGACATTAGACCCCTTCCGTGACAACATTCAACATCTGACTCGATTACGGCATTATTCTGGCATAGGCATTATTTATTTTTTCCTGTAGAAAAAACATGTAGACCTGGTGTGTATACTGAAAGTTATAGATACACAGTTCTGTTCAGGTCAGAAACCAAGTCATTGTTTGATTCTAGCTATTGAAAAGGCCTTGAGCACCTCGTCCCTCCATGTTCTCTCTTTGAAAACAGCCTCACGTAGCTCTAACAATCAGCCTGATGTGACATCATCACATACTGAAACCCATCCAAGACTCAAAGTCTCTGGAGAAAAGCCCCAAAAAATCTAATATACCCAGCATTATTTAGAGCATTTTGGCTATTTGTTTTTTAGAACTATTAAGTCTATCCTCAATAAGAAGACGTTGCTATGCACAAAAAAGTTGCCTAAACAGGGGTGCAAAATTCACATACAGGAATCATCAACGCCGATGGTGAGATCACAAAATAAAACTCAGTCCTCAGATGAAAAAACACAGATGAAATATAAAAATGTACATCACTAGGGCTGCAACTAACAATTATTTTCATTATCAATTAATCTGCCGGTTATTTTCACAATGAATAGATTCATTGTTTGGTCTATAAAATGTCAAAATGTGAAAAATGCTCATCACAATTTCCCAGAGCCCAAAGTGACGTCTTCAAATTGCTCCCTTTGTCCGACCAACAGTCCAAAACCCAAAGACTGTTTATTTACTGTCATAAATGACAAAGAAAAGCAGCAAATCCTCATATTTAAGAAGCTGGAACCAGCAAATGTTTCACATTTTTTAATTCGGAACAGTTGGCAGTGTGGAGCCAACACTGTAAACTGCCTCTGTCACATGCTTCCACTCAAGCTGTTTCCTTTGCTCTGAAATGCCTGTAGTGAGTAGGGCTGACACCTTGTGGTTGATTGGTTGGTCGACATGCTCTTGTCCGACCAAATTCTCATTGGTTGGACAATCGCTGGTGTTACTTTCATAAGGAGAAAAGAGCTTCTTAATCCATTATTTTCCACGTGCACAAATGCGGTCCCGTGAGCACGGGGCTGTGATGAGCGAAAGCTCGACCCTCCCTACAGACTTGGAACTGATAAACATAAGATGTTATTATAATTATTCTGTTATTTCATCCTTGTTTTATATATGCATCACGTCAAGTTCTGTACATCACCCTGTTTTTCTTTGTCCTTGTGTATTATATCCCCGTTTCTATCATTGTTGTATTTGTAAACTCACTACTGTTTTATTTTCACACCAATTAAAAAAAGCAAATTAAAGAAATTGTTGGGTCTCTGGAAATAATACTATAAAGAATATGGTCTAGACCTGCTCTATATGAAAAGTGCCCTGAGATAACTTTGTTATGATTTGGTGCTATATAAATAAAACTGAATTGAATTAAGGTTTAAGGACAAAAAAAAAAAAATCACCTCATTTGCATATTTATTTATTTTGGACCAAAAGTATTGAAACTGAGTTAAACCCACACTACGTTTAGTCAGGTGCTGAAGAACAAAGAAACAAAGTTTGCTTGCTGATAGCTACAAGGTGTAGGACTTTATATAACATTTATTTATACAAGATCAAACTGGCACAACATTGACACCACATGGAACATTAAGGGTAAGAAACTATAAGACAGGACCTGAAAATGAGCTGTTTAAATCCACAACTTGTATCAATCAAGAGGTTTAGTGCTTCATTTGAGTGGGAACTGATGCCACGTTGCCTGCAACAGTCTGGACTGAGCCTCATTGTTCTGCAGCTTCCTTGTTAATTATAGATGCCTGAGTTTTTGGCACGAGGGAACTCACTTTCTCTACTAGCATTCTTCTCCATCTCTCCTATTATGACCCATTCAGTTCAGCTCAGCCCAAAGAGCTCTCTGATGCAGTACAAAAAATGCACAACATCAAAGCAGCACATTGTAGATTCAAAATATGGGGTAAAAGATGCTCCTTCTCAATGACCTACAAACACCACTTTGGTGCGTCAGGATACATTGACAAATCTGGAAACACTCAAAACTTGCTCTTGAATAATTCAAAATTCTTAATCTATTACAGCTTGAAACAATGTTGAAAACTGAAATATGCCTTTAAGCCAAAAGCTCTCAGAGGAGGAAAACTGGGTCACCAGGCGGTGGATGTCCTATGGGAATGTGGACTGTGTGAATGGGACCTGTGCAGCAGAGGAATTGAGACTAAAGAGATTTGACTGAGACAGGGGTAACTGAACCTCCTACATGACACATTTTGGAGGTTAGAAACCAGGTTGTGTTGAAATGCAGCGGGTGGAGTACGGAACAACACTGCCTACTGCTTATTCCTGGCCTGCTACAACCCCAGCCTATCTACAGAAAATTCAGTGAAAATCCAAACGAGGACAGTCTCAGGAAAGGGCAGTCACCATCATCTGACTAAGTATAGCATGCACTTTTCTGTGACTGCAGCAACGTGCTGGTACTTCGCTCACATACCAGGAGACTCACTGCCCACAACAAACCCACCAGTCTACGTCACATACACAGGTTATCCACAAGGCCACTATCCTTAAAGGGGGCTTGGCCGGTAACACATAGGTGCAGTTAGAATATGTTGCTCCAATGACAGCTCCAGATTTATTTTAAACAAGCGTCAAAGAACTTCAGTGATCAGTTGTGACTCATGATGAATTGTAAACAGTTCAATCAGGCTTAGTCAAGTCTTCATGCGGAAACAAAAGAGCCTTGATCTGATTTGATTCCAGCAGCATGCACACAAAGATACTATTGTCACATGGAGGAGGGTCTGCCCCTGAGGAAACTGCCAAAGACAATAGTTGCCCTTATCCTCTGGTAGAAAAGCATTCCAACGTGCGATAACTGTACACTATGAATCTGCTAAGGTTGCCAACATCTGTGAAGCCAACAAACCATAAACACATATAAAGAATATGAGTTAACTAAGTTAAATACATTAAAAATATCGGCATTTTTCCCTTCAACTTAAATCATTTCATCACTTTAAATGTGGCGAGTTTTTCTGCCTCCGGAGCTGTGGAGTCTGGATCTGTGGTCGCGGAGCTGTGGAGTCTGGATCTGTGGTCGCGGAGCTGTGGAGTCTGGATCTATGGTCGCGGAGCTGTGGAGTCTGGACCTGTGTTTGCGGGCCGCCTGCTGCCCTCGTGTTCCTGCTCGGCAGATGCTGCTGCTATTATTGTTATTGGTCTAATTATTAGTATTACTATTATTGGTATTAGTATTATTTGTATTAATATTAACATCAATACCATTACCACTACTATTACTTTACATCCGTATGTAGAACTGTGCTGTGCTGTTCAACTGTATTCCCTCTCTCTCCCCTCTCTCTCCCTCTCCTCTCTCTCAACCCAACCGGTCAAGGCAGATGACCGCCCCCCCAGAGCCTGGTTCTGCTTGAGGTTTCTGCCTATTAAAAGGGAGTTTCTCCTTGCTGCTGTCACTTGTCTTTGCTCTTGGTGGGAATTGTTGGGTCTCTGTAAATATAAAGAGTATGGTCTAGACCTGCTCTATATGAAAAAGTGCTCTGAGATAACTTTGTTATAATATGGCGCGATATAAATAAAACTGAATTGAAATTTAATTGAATTTAAATGATCATTGTAGAGCCCAAGCTGATGTGAACTTGCCTGACCCAGCATCTCAATTGTGAGGATTGCTTTGTCTTCTATGCTAGGCTAGGTTAACAAAATATCTTTGGGTTTTCGACTGTTGGTCATCTGGGGCTTAGGAAATTGTTATGGACATTTTTTTTGCCATTTTCTTACATTTTGTAGACCAAATAATTAATCATTTAATCATTTAGATAATCAATTAATTATTTAGATTAATCTTCGGATTAACTGATTTTATAATTAAAAGAATTGTCAGATGCTGCCCTAAAATAACTATTCTAGAACTAAGAAAATAAAACATGACATATCTGGGACTCCATAGCTTGTTTCCACTGCCCTGCCCAGATTATTTTGGCCAGTTTGGCCAGAGGTCGTCAATAAACCTAAATTCCTCAATTTCATTGGACATCGGTTGCATACCAAAGTCTGACGGGTCAACCATGGCTTCAGCAATACAGCAGTACCAGAACAGCTCGCAGGTCTCTCCTCTGATTACGACACAAAACTAGGTGGACAAAATGTACAGCTGATAGTGAAGAGGGCCTGCAGTGAGCAGCAGCAGTATGTGAGTCACTTTGAATCAGTCAGCAGTGACAGTCTGCCAGTGCTTTCACCTGCAGGCTTCACGTCAGCAGCAGCAGCAGCACCTTAATCTCATTTTGAGCTTCCCAAAGCCCTGTGTGCTCATTCACTCCCAATCCCCACGACTACAAGTAAACATGTCGGACCGCTGTTATGTGTAAACGGACAAACAAAAGAAACCTTAGCTTCAACCTACCGTTTAAACATCGTCTCCATATCCTTAATCTGCTTGCGGGAGAACTCCTTGAATTCAGTGTAGGGGTTGAAGACGCGGGTCGGTCGAGGAGCAGCGTTGCCCTCGTTGATGTCCAGCCTGCGGGTCAGTTTGGCGGACAGCTCGGAGGACGAGTCGCCTCCGGCTGCCTCCGGCTCCTGCGGTCTGGGCGGGACCGGGCTCTGTTCGGGCTCCGGCCTCGGCTCAGCCTCCTGCGTAGCGGCCAGCCGCGACTGCAGCTTCCTAGCCAGCTCTTCAGATGCCATGCTGAGGATACGACGCTGATCACTGAGGCTGTGAGAGAGAATGGAGCCTGACAGCCGTTTCAAGTACCACTGTCAAGCTGCCTGTGACCCGCCGACAAGAGAGAGAACGGTGCTTCCGGTCGCATTTTTTCAGAATAAGACAGGTATCTCTACAAATGTACACTACTGACCTGAGCTTTTGCAAAAAAAAAAAAAATTTTTTCCCTTTTCAGTTTAAAAAGATACAATACCAGCAATATCTTGGCTTGAAATTCAACTAATCCAGAAGATGGGGGTAATGCTCCACATAAAATGAGTCCAAACTGCTTAAAAACTGGTAGGAGGCAAAGAAGAATTAGAATATATCACAAAAAGCTTGTAATAAATAAACAAAACTAATGTATTAGTATTTTCAGCTGATCTTTCAGCTGATTTTCAGACTCATTCTTGCCATTTCTTGTTCATTGATTAACTATTTTTTCGAGTTTGAGGAGTTTTGAAATAGAACCCCATGACAATGGTTAATAAATAATTACACAACTCTGTACAGACACATACAGTATATTTCAATTTAATTTCATGATATAATATGAAACAGAAAATATTCCTGCTCTGTTCAAAAATGGTATTTGTTTGTCATCATCCATTTCTTTTTCCACACATCCGAGGGGGTGGGGGTGCCACGGTGCAACAAATGGGCACCTAGTTATAATTAAAAGTGGGGGGTGCAAGATTATTGATAGGCAAGGGGACGTATGGCAGGAACATTTTCATCTAATTAACACCTGAAAGTGCCATTTCCTGCAATATAGAGCCTTCAATCATGACCAATAAAGCTGCTCTTTCACTATAAAGCACAGTTTATATTACACTATATATTAAAATATTAGTTTTTCATTGTGTTCTGCACTTTCAGCAGTGAGCGACAGATACAACTAATTTTTTGTTGTTTGTGACCTGATTCCACCTCGTGTTCATTTCACTTTCCAATCTACAAAAAACGTTTAGTGTGTGTCTGTGTGTAGTGCACTATTCTCTACAACCTTGTTATTCAGTTTATTTTTGTAAACATCATCATTACAAATTAATGTAGCATAACAACTTTAGTTAATTTTCACAGATATGAGAACACTGTAAAAGTGCACACCTGAGTAGAATCAATTCTAGGACGTGATTAACATCAGTGTTTTCCAATCTGTAAGCTACCTCTGCTTTATCTCCTCTGTAGCTAAGGCCATATTTGCCTATAACTTTAATGACGTCCACTATGCGCTCCATCACCTGACATTTCTTCTTCACTTGCTTGTGGTGTAATGACATTCGGTTGCCAGTCAACAGGCTTTTTCATCTGCCTTTTTTACATTTAGAAAAAGCACTATCTCTATGGATCTTACTTTTTTCATGTTCCACTATCCTTTGGTGAATGTGTTTCCAGGCTTTCATGCCTCCCTTTATGAAAGGGCTATCACTAACCAAAGCTGCAAATGCCAAACAGGCAGTACAGTACCGAGATTATTTTTTTTCTTGCGGTTGGTTCCATCTGTTCTGTTGAAAACTTTTGGTATAGGAAGGTGTGGTGTTTCTTGAGGATGATAACAAAAAACATATCTATATCCTGTGACTGAGGGCGAGCAAAGTAATCAAAACAATAAACAGCCTCATCTTCATCTGTCTATTTCTTAGCTTGTGGATCAGGGCTCTGCTGCTGAGCTGTTGTTACCTCTTGATCAGTCCCCGAGTAGACTTGTCAAGTCGCCAGTGGCTGGTTTTAAAACGTAAGGCACATCACCTGTTTCAACAGCCAATCAGCTTGTAGTAAAGTCAGCTGGTCATCTCGACCTCCCGTTTTTTTAATGTTTTCACTGTTTCATCAAAACTAGAAATGCAACTGTAGCAAGTAACTCACTATCACTATCCTCATTCATATTTTAAGATGCTACAATTTATATCCAGCTACAGCAGTAAGAGTGGAAGTACAGAGAGTCGTTGCTATAGAAATGATACACCGTCACGTAAACTGGCAAGTTTCAGAACGTTGCAGACTTTTGCTTTGCATGTAAATAGAACTTTCAGCCCTAATTCCATTTCCCCCCATTGTAGCAATCCACAGTGTAATGGAAAAAGTATTTTAAGCTGCTTGAAGCTGCTTGATCTTTGTCCCGCACTTTGATGTTACATCAAAAGTAAAAGTACTGGCTGACTCAATTCCTCTGTGTTCTGTGACTAGACACTGTGTGTTATTTAGAAAACAGTGACTGGGGTCATGGCCCTCCCTTGCATGCTCACATGCGGTGTATAAGAAGTAGACTCTTTGCTGTGGTCTCTGTATGCTTGGAGTCTATTTTCAAATGTATTGAAAAAACTTACAGAAAGACAGATCTTTGTATTTTGCCTTTATTGATACAGATTTCCGCCACTTCTCCGAGAGGGAAATACAGAATTTCCACAACAATAAGCAGTCCACTTTTCCCATTTTTCCCACACTGACTGTTGCATTCTCAGAATATGTGAGTATTTCCATGTCCTCTATCTCTTCAACAATGCAGGGGGATCCTCTCAGCACCATTTCCTCATGATTTCGTTCTTGGTCGCCCCATATTATGCTCATTTTCAGGTATATACACTTCTATTTGGGGGTTCTACTAGAATAGATTTACATGCCTTAATGTTCAAAAAACACATTATTTATCACATATTGACGATTGCTGCAGCCCCTCTTTTCAACCTCTGTCTGAAACGCTCCGCTTTAGCTCCTGTCTCTTTAAGGCCCCCCTCGCTAAAAGCCCAGTCTGCTCTGATTGGTCAGCCCCCACGTGGGAGAGCAGGCACTGAGCCAGCACCGCCCACCAACTTC